>MEIZ01000068.1:0-12332 GCA_001723225.1 Globodera ellingtonae
GAAAAAGCAAAACAAAGCCTTGGGCAGAGAAAGAGAGAAATGAAAGAAATGATGAGAGGAGGGTAAAAGATGAGAGCAGAGAAATAGGGAGAAGAGAAAGCAAAATAAAGCTGCGGGCAGAGAAAGAGAGAAAAGAAAGAATGATGAGAGGAGGGTAATAAAAGATGAGAGCAGAGAAATAGGGAGAAGGGAAAGCAAAATATAGCTGTGGACAGAGAAAGAGAGAAAAGAAAGAATGATGAGAGGAGGGTAATAAAAGATGAGAGCAGAGAAATAGGGAGAAGAGAAAGCAAAATATAGCTGTGGACAGAGAAAGAGAGAAAAGAAAGAATGATGAGAGGAGGGTAATAAAAAGATGAGAGCAGAGAAATAGGGAGAAGAGAAAGCAAAATATAGCTGTGGACAGAGAAAGAGAGAAAAGAAAGAAATGATGAGAGAAACATAAAATATTTGTATCCACAATTTATGTTTACCACACAAGTATAAAATTTATTTATTAGCCAGGCAAATAATTAGTAAAATGGCCTGGTTTGTGCTGCAATTATAATGTAGGAATTGGACGCCAACATCGATGTGAAAAAATGATTTTATTCCAAATTTTGAGATTTTAAAAAGTAAATTTGGAATTTTTGAAAATGAAAAAGGTATTCATTTCTAAACACAAAAGAACTTCATCTCGCTTTACAACAAAATTTTTGATTAAATGTTAATATTTTGATAAATTAGGATTTTATTTTTTTCTATTTTGTTTATTCATTAATTTTTAGTTAAAATTTATTAAAGTACGTATTTTTTTAACATGGGAATGTGAAGACGCTACTCTAGCGCAATCCTTATCCTTTTCGGCGTTTTTGCCTTTTTTTCACATCACTCCCCAAAAGTCAACTTTGCTCTTGCTTCCACCCAAATGTGCATTTCTGGTTTGTTTTTTTAGTTGTATTTTTTTCGCCCATTGATATGATTGATTTCAAAATTTTATTTCATGCTGAGTCTAAAATAATCGTGAATCGATAAAACAATGTTATAAAATTTGTTAATTATCTGTACTACATTCTTCTTGTAATTGAATAATTAGTGCATTTATATTAATACTTTCTTATTTATAAGTATGCTGTTTTATGCAAACATTCTTGTGAGTTAAAATCTACAAACTTTAATATTTATTTGTTTTCTTTTTCATTTTTATAAGCAATAGGTTTATAATATTATTTGAGAAAATCATTTTTTATCTTATGAAATTTTATTAATTTGTTGTTTTAGTTTCTAATAATAAATTAATTTATATATTTCGTTTTGCTGCCAGTCACCAACTGCTCTGTTTATTGCCGGCAGTTTTGATTTTATTTATTTCAATAATTTAAATATTATTTTTTAATTTGTCGTTTATATTTAGATAATCAATATTTGTAATGTCAAATAAGAACTTTTAAAAACAACAATTTAAAGCAACTATTAATACATTTTGTTTTTTTTTCTTTCGAATTTTCTTTTTCCAGTTAGGCAAGGTTTTTTATTCGTACCGGACAAATGTAGTTACCAAATTGATTTGCTGTTGTTTCTTGCATGAAACCGGGTCCTTTTTAATAACTTCCTCCAATTCTTTTCTAAAATCCATTTTTATTCTTACATATATTTGTGCATTAATCGATATATATTAATTTGTCCTAGTTACATAGTTTTACATTTATTTTCACCTATATGTTTTTTATGTTTATTCGAGTAAATTTACGAAGTATTCATGTTAACTTAATTTGTAATTATTTTATTTACATATTTTACTTTATGGTTTTTAGAAAAATAAATTTCTGATTTGAACGTTGGGCAAACTATTTGCCTTTTGCGCATCTTTTATTGCTTTACTTATCACAAATTTTTTACTTTGGTTTTCCGTTGCTTTTTCTCCCCACTTTTGATTGGTTTCAAGTAATTCTTTATATTGAACTTTATTCTTTTAAAATCGTAAAACTTTTATTTTTATATATCAGAATGGTTTTTATATTTTGTTACATAAAACTTCTGAGAATTTTAATTTTTTTACATTTATTGCTTATAATGATTATAGAATTGTAAAAGGATGTGAATTTGTGCAGGGGACCGGAAACTTGCACTTTTTTGTTGTAACATGCTTCATTAGATTAAACAGCCGTTAATTTAATGTCGTATTTTAATTTTTCTGTAGGGGCATTTGCTGTTTAATTTTTATTTTTAATATTCAATATACAAATCTTGGCAATCGTAATAAATTAATTATTTTGTTTTATTTTGGATTATTCCGCCCTTTTCGCTTAATCTTTATTTTGAAATTTATTTTTCCTCAAAACTTCGTCATTTCGGCCTTTCATTTGCCTTCTTCCCCAAAAATTTATCAATAATCATTAAATGTTTTTTTAATTAAATTAAAAATAACATCATATATTGTTATTCTGTATATATTATTTTTACTTTATTGCTTCATCCGTTAAAAAACACCAAATTAACAACTTTTGTTTATTATTATTGAATACAAAATCTCAAGAGCAAGCATTTAATTTATAGCCAGGCATTTTCTTTAAATTTTGGTCGCAAATCTCTGAACAAATTAATAAAAAAATCGAAATTTTCTCGGAGGCGCCTAAGGCCGACGACCCCCTCCTCCCTCCGCCCCCTAAAATGAAGTACTTTTATTTTTGAATTCGCAACCCGCAAAATTTTTGAAATTTTTCGCAATTTTTTTAACAAAAACATTTACCATTTATAAAAAAATTACCGACGGGACGGCGCCTGTCGGCGCGGTCGGACACACCATCAACAAAATCCAAGGCTAGATACGGCTGCGGTCTTGTGTAAACCCCATTTTGACCCCTAAAATTGATTTTGAAGAAATTTTTTGTGTGTACTTGGATTTCATTAAATTGACCCCTGATGTACTTGGAAATCAACATGCGTGTACTTGGGCATAGTCTTTAGCCGATCTCATCCCTAGTTTACACATACGTGTTTTTATTATTCATTGTACGACTGAATCACTAGGTGGTTAAATTGCTTTTATTTCAATTAAAATTTCTGTTATTATTAGTTTAATTCATACTTTGTTCAAACCACCCTACACCATTCTCTTCTTCTGATGTGGTCGTATTTAATTTGTGATATTTAATGGATTATGGTCTTTAATATAAATATTTATATTAAGTGTAAAGTTCGTATGCTCGTAACAATCAAAAAATAATAATAATTAGTAATTGTCAAAAAAACAGTAATAAGTAGATGCCAAAAACAAGTAATCCGTAATGAATAATTTTCCAAATTTTTTTTATACTGTTTAGATCTCCGAAAATTTAATTCATTAATTTTTTGCGCTAAGCTTTTTAATCAACAACTTTTTTATGAGTGGTGAAAGAAAAATTAAGTCGAAAAGTCTCAAAAAACAATCTACCTGGGGATTGCTATTAAAAACTAAACTTCCAAGTAGAATTTTTAAATTGATTTCCATGAGAAAATTTTTGCGAAATAAAATCTAGGTATGCTTTAGGAAATGATGCTTTTTGTAAAATGTTCAAGAAATTAGACCAACTTTGAATAAATGCGTCGTTTCGATTGAAATAACAACACCAATTTCGACATTCTGATAAGACAGAAATACAACAAGATTTAGGATTTATTGCAAAATAATAATAAGTAGCCGTCACATTTAATAAATGTATTAACGAAAAAAGGGTAAAATCACGCGTTGCGGAATGGACGCCAACCATTCGATGTAAAAATGAATGAATGGATAGATGTGGTTGTGTGGAGAAAGGTCGCAAATCGAAGCCTTCAATTTGAAGGCTGAGAAAGACATGGTGAGAGCAGAGAAATAGGGAGCACAAAAAACAAAATAAAGCTGTGGGCAGAGAAAGAGAGAAAATAAAAATGATGAAGGCAGAGAAAGAAAATGATGAAAACAGTGAAAGAGGAGAGATTAAATAAAAATAAAGCTCAGGACAGAGAAACAGAGAAAAAGAAAGCAAATTGATGAGAGCAGAGAAAGACTTTATTTAGTTATATTTCCTTTGATTATAGAATCTTATTTTTATTTATTTAATTAAATCAAATCGACAATTTTATTAAATAAAATGAGTTAATCTTTACAGTTACAATATTTTTTAAAAGCTGAGACTTTATTTCTATTTTTTTAAATAACATCAATTTATTAATTTTTACTCTGTAATTTTAAAATTATTGTTTTATGGAGTCGCTTCGTGTATAGTTTCTTTCACGCACGCCTTGTTTTTGTGTTAAAAAAGAACACATAATCTATTCTTATAAATCAGATCAGCATTTAAATACATTAATTATTATGCAATATAATTTAACATTAATTTTCCAGTGTCTTTATTTATTGAATGTGTCGTTATAAAATGTTGTATTATACAATAATTTTTAATAATTTTTTAAAATCACTTGATATCTACAAATCTGTTCGCTTCAAATGATTTTGCAAAAGTAAATGATGTATCAGAAGGTGAATAATTTCAGTGTGCATGTGAAAAATTAATTTTTTTTTTAATATTGGAGTATAAATTTAAAATAATTTTTAATAGTACGCCCACGAGAGCTCCGTTATTTAAACTTATAATTTTTTAAATTATGATTTTATCCACAAATTAAAATGGATTTTATTTCAGTCGCCTCTCAATTTTGCTGTTTTTTTGCTTCTGTGCTTTTCCGCGTGTGCATTTGCTCTGATTTAATTATTTAAATTTAGCATATATTTTTAAAGCTTTTTTAATTTCTTAAATATTAATTTCGCATCAGCTGGCAAAATACGTAATTATTTATAAAATACCGCCACTTCTTTATCAAAATAATTTTTATTATTTTGAAAATAAGAAAAAAATATCAAGTCTTCTTCCTCATATAATTTTATTAAAAATATCAAGCCGCTTCTTCGTTTTATAATTGTTTTTAAATATAAGCCGGTTCTTTATATAAAAATATCTGTCGTTTCATGTATATTTTTAATTTACAAGCAATTTCTTCATACGTCTTTTAAATATCATCAGCTTTTTCATCAAATATACAATTTTTTTTCTAGGCCGCTTAATTTTAAAAAAATATCTTTTTATCAATACATTTTTATCGCTTCTTAATCATATAATTTTTTTAAAAAAAATCTCAATTCAAATTCATTAATAAATAATGTTTTTAAAATATCAAACATCTTCTTCGTCGTATAATTTAAAAAAATTAAAGCCGGTTCTTTATATAAAAATATCATACATCATTTATAGAAATTGATGCTAAGTCATTTGGTTTGAATTTGGGTTTTCAGTGACGCGTTTGATAAGCACCTCTACAGCCGCAGCTGTGAACTTGGCCAAGTTATATGTGCCCTGTTGTGCATGTTCAATTATGGCAACAGCATTGACGAAGATTAGTTTACAAAATGATTCTAAATAAAAGAATTTTATTGGCTTTTATTTCTATAATCTGATCGTAAATAACATTATTTATTAGTCAGTGACTTTCTAAAACGTTATTTTAATAAAAACTTTTAAATTAAGCAATCTATTATAATTTAACTTTACATTTATACAATTTTATTTTTATTATCAGTTTTGTTTTAACGTTATTTGATTTATTTTATGGTTTAAATTTAGTTTTCAACTATTATAATAACTGCGATAATGATTAAGTTTATTTTTGCTGTTATTATTTTTTTTGTTATTTAGTCAAATAAATCCCCGGTAAAAAATCCGCTGCCCAAACATGGTGGAGCTTGCCTCCACCAACGCGGATGTTACCGTTGCTCACCATTTTGTCTCAGTTGGCTTGATTTTTTAATTAGGTTTTGATCTTTTAATATTTCAACACAAAACCTTATTATTATTATTTCTATTAATCTAAATTACTTCCGTCATTATCCTTTATTAATAGTGCCGGTGTAACATATGGCTTGGGTTTTTAAGTCATTTTTGATTTATTAATATTTAACCACAGATCCTTCTTCTCTGCCTTTGCTTTTAGTTGAGACATTGGGTGACAGTAATTAATTTTTTGATGTTATAAGAAACAACTATTATAATTTAACTGTACATTTATACAATTTTATTTTTATTATCAGTTTCGTTTTAACGTCATTTGATTTATTTTATAGTTTAAATTTATTTTCAACTTATTATAATAACTGCGATAATGAAGCAGTGCTTGTCTCAGTGCCTGGTCTAACATATGGCTTAGAATTGCCATATCGAACAGCGTTGCACGCGTTCCGATAATCGTCTCCAATTGCTTTTGCATCGTCCGTTTATACATTTTACTTTTATATTGTCTGTACATTTATACAATTTTTTTTTAGTTATTAGATTTCGTAACTTATTTCTAATAACTGCTATAATATGATTAAGTTTATTTTTGCTGTTATTGTCGTTTTTTGTTATTTAGTCATTTAAGTGTGCCAAGCTGTTTAATTTTCTTTTATATTTAATTGCATTAATACTTTGCTACAAAGATCAACAATATCAGAAAATGTAAATTATTGTTTGTCGGTATTTCTCGTCATGTTTGACTTGGTCCAACAACTAAGAATCAAAGAAAATAAACAAATTTATTCAGTTTTCCTCCTTCTAATTACTTAAAGACTTCTCATTAATTTTTCCTTATTTTTGGGTAAATACAATCGAAACCAGCAGTCAAATTTTGGTGATTTGCCCGTATCGTGTCTTGGATTTTGTTGTTAGTAGATCCGACAGCGCCGACAGGCGCCGTTGGTAAGTTTTTTAAATATTTTTAACCTTTTTGTTAAGAAAATGGTACAAAATTTCGAAAATTTTGCCGATTGTCGAATTTTAAAAATGCATTTTTTTTTTGCAACTTTTGCTTTACTTGTGGGGGGGGAGGAGGTAACAAAAAATGCACAAAAACAAAATTTCTTCGGAAAATATCAATTTTTGTGGGTAGATTTTTGGACCAAGAAAAAGTAATTGGTGATTTTGGGAAAGAAAAATTTTGATTTTAGGCATAGATTTCCATTTTTTGCATTTTCTTAAGAAATTTTTGGGAAAAGATTTATTCTCAAAAAGGCCGAAATAAAATTTATAGGGACTAAAAAGTCGCTCTAATTACAAGTGTATTAGTTTCTTCAACCATTTTTCGCTCAATTGGGAAATTCTTATTTATAATCTTGCGATGCGATAAATCCTTAATTCTTAAACGATAGTTAACAATGATTTCATATTCTTTTCATCATTTCAAAAATAAAAATAATTTTTTAGGTTAATTTATTTGATAATGTGATCATTTCATCCCTCTAATATGCCCCATGACAGGAAAAAAACTGTCTTCATTTTGTTGAACAATCATTTTTTATCCGGAAAAATTTTAATTTGTAATTCTTTAACAATTTGCTTTTTATTTTTAAAATGTAAACTTTTCAGCTTATCTTTTCATAACATACATTCAAAACAAATTTACAAAAGATAATCCGTCGAGTTGTATTGTTGTATTTTATGTTTATAAGATTGATGGGATGGTATCATTTCACAGATTTAATCATTAAATTTTTTATTTATTTGCTGAAGAAAATTGATTTTCTTTACTTTATTAAATTCATGTGGATAGAAGTGTTTCTACTATGCAACTTGAGTTGCTAATAAATTTTATTATATATGTTATTCAGATAATTTTATAGTTCAAACTCCCTCTTTAGCAATTTAATTTATTTAAATAAAATAATACTATTTAGAGTTAGCCATGGTTAGTTGATTAGCAAGTTTTAAAATTTTTCTGTTATTTTTAGTTTAATTCATACTTGTCCAAACCACCCAACGACCATTTCATTCTTCTGATGTAGTTGTATTAAATTTATGGTATTTAATAGATTATGGTCTTTAAATTTATATTAAGTGTATTATACCTTAAAGTACGTATTTTTGTCGGTCTTCAGTTGCATTGTTAATTCAGTATTTAGAGCCTTTTTTATCGTTTTTTAATTTTTATTAAACTTTGCATTCAACTGGACCACCGCTGCAAACTCCAAAATCTCATGGTCTGGGTACTCGAAATAATTTAATATATTAGTTTATTTTCTTATTTTCCAAGTCCTGGGGTTAGCGATTTTGAGTTTTTTCCAAAATTATTGGTTAAATATATATAATTTATATTACAAACAAACCCGCGTTATTAATCTATTTTTATAATTAAAGAACTATTCGCCACTTTTGCACGCTCTTTGTGCACGTTCAGTTCTCCTCCACGAAGTTCATTTGTTTTTTTGCTTTTTTAGAAACCATCTTTGTTGCCATTTAATATTTCTTACATTTTTTAAAATTAAACGAAATATAATTTTAAGGTAATTGGTATCTTAAGTCGTAAATAAGGTTTAATTTTATGCTTAAGTTTAGTCACATCGATCGCAATATTGCTATTTTACAATTTTCGAGATTAATAGTCCTTCCATTTAACTAAGTACTCCGCATTGCCGTTTAGGTTTCACTTTTAAATACTCTTTTTTGAGACATTATTTTTTTATAACGTGTTTTAATATATGGGTTCTTGCAATTTCTGTATGCGGCGTTATTTAGTTTAATCATTTTGCACCTGTTCCACCATTTAATTTTTCGCAGCCATTTTTATCATTTTTTCTATTTGTTTTATTTTTTCAACGTGTTGTTTTTTCGCATTCGGCCTTTGTAATGGGTTGTGCACCCTCTCGTTGTTAATTTTTCTTTTGCGCAGTAACAACTTTTAATTATTTCTTTTTTGTTGGGTTCCTTACCCGTTTCAGTTTATTTTTTCTTGCGCTTAAAATCACTCATTAATGTCTTTTGTAAAACATAACATTCAATTTTTACAATTTATAAATTATATTTGGTACCATTATTCGTTTTTCTATCGATGGAGAAAGGATTATTGTTTTTCTTTATTTTTTTTCAGCTTTGATGATATTTTTCAATTGTTGCCTTGCGTTTGCCCCTCTATTCCAAGATTTCAATTTATTTCAATTTTATGTAAGAACTTTTACTTTTTATTGTAAAAAAATTATATTATTTTTTGTAAACCCCCTTTTGTTTATTCCAGTTATCTTTAGCTCTCTTCTATTCATCGTCGCAAACGTTATCAAATTCAAGATCATCTTTTTTTATAAATCGTTTTTGTTCTGGTAATGATTTTAATTTTTGATTAAGCATTTGCGGAATAACTACAGATTATTTGCACTATAAATTTTCAACAAAAGCAAATTATAAAAAATGTCTTCATTAAAATTATATTTATTCAAAGATTATAAACCGTATTATGTTGAGTTTGCTAAAAATATATATATTTTGTCATTATTCGCTTTTATAATTTCTTCGCTTGATCCTCTTTTATGTTGAAGATCAGAATTGGCTTCAAAATTTATTGCTTGCTTTATTCAACAAGGAAAAAATTTGAAAAACTTTTTTATTTGACTTTTTCTTATATTGAATAGATTTTAACATTTGGGTTTCTTCGATTCTGTGCTTTTTGTTCTTGAAATTCAGTGATTAAATTACTTTTATTTATTTATTTTTTGTCTTAAATCAAGCAGTTTTTATTGACAAAAATTTTTTATTCTCAGCAGAACAAATAAAATTTAAATAAAAGCCACTTTATACTATCGTAATTTGAGGTCTTAATTTATCATTTTTGCTATACATTAAAGAAACGGCTTAAATAGTAATTTTGTTTTGTTATTTTTTCCAGAATTATTTGTTAAATGCATATAATTTTATTACCAACCAAACCCGCGTTCGAGATGTGTCGTTTTTGTTGACAATGAGGTCTTACCGTACTAGCAAGCTTTTATATTTAATTTTTTTCGTTTTAACGTTATTTGATAAAATTCATATTTTTATCCATTTTTACTTTTTTTAAAAACTCAGCTAGTGACCTTATTAAAAAAATAATACATTTCCATATTTGCAGATTTAAATAAAAAATTAATTTAATTTTTTAAAATTTATTTAAATTAAGTTAAGCACTTTTAGACAAAATGCATTTTATATAAAAATTTATGACGTCGAATCTGTTGATTTGTTTCCATTTCGGTACTCGGTTGATTTAGGCTAACAAAAATGGTAAATAATGATTAAGACTTGACTTGGGTTTTATTTTATTTGTTTTTTTAAATATATTGTGCGTAGAATTAGAATGGAATCAGGCGGGAAGCTCCTACTTTTCGCCACGTTTGCAAATTTCTATTTTTGCTTTAATTTTTTTGTTTTTTTAAATGCATTTCCTTTTATGGTCTTGATTTTCTTATTTTTAATCATAATTTTTAATATTTTTATGTACGGAAGTCATCACCGAAAACGCGGACACCATCGAAAGGGTAGAGTTCTTACTTCCATAAAGTTCATATAATATTTTATTCACTATATAGTTCAAACTCCCTCTTTAGCATTTTAATTTATTTAAATCAAGACAAGTTTTAAAATTTCTCTGTTATTTTTAGTTTAAGACATACTTGTCCAAACAACCCAACGACCATCTCATTCTTCTGATGTAGTTATATTAAATTATGGTGTTTAATAGATTATGGTCTTTATTATTTATATTAAGTGTATCATGCCTCAAAGTTCGTATTTTTGTCTTTATTCAGTTGCATTATTCAGTTTTTATCGACTATTTTAATTTTATTAAAATTTTTCATTACTTTTTTAAAATATGTTATTATAGTATGTTTCAAGGTGTGGTCTCGTGTTGTCTCAATATTCCGTTTTTTTATTAAATTAAAATTTTATTTATTTATGAAAAGTTTAGCAACAAATTGGATTAATCTAAAGTAAGTCTGGAATTTTAGCATAAATGTGGCTTCAACCTCATTGATTACCGTATATACTGTTTTAATCCCACCGGTGGGATTATTTTTTCAACCTCCTCAGAGAGGGCGGGCGGGATAAAGGGGTGGGATTATTTTTCAAATTGTTTGGCATGTGTTCATCAATTTCGAAAATTGTTCAATTTCATCCATACTACTTCAGCTTGCGAAAATTCAAGAGGAACAGTTTGTTTTGTAAAATTTGTAGTTTTGGACCATTTTCTTAAATCCCATCAAAAACCATAAAAATTTGACCCCTAAAATGATTTTTGAGAAAATTTCTTCCGGAAAAATTATCAATGTCCCCATTACATCTCCGCAAATTTTACCCAGTGGCAAAAGAAATGAAATTTGGATTCGAATTTAATAGGGGTGGGATTATTACAGAGGGGGTGAGATTAAAACAGTATATACGGTAATTCATTTTGCAAAACATTTAAAACAAATTTTGGTACTTGTGGGTTAAAAAAACTCATTTAAAAATTTGGGCCTAGAAACAACAATAATATGCCCTTCAAATTATCGGAGTATTTGAGTTTAGTTTTTTTATAAATTTGATCACAAAATATAAACTCTCATTTAAAATTTTACTGACTTATTTTCATATAATTTACATGGTTAAAATATTATTAATATTCAAACAAGGGCATAATGTCATTGAGCAGCAAGAAAGCACTTTTAAAATCTTGAATTCATTACAATTGTTAATTATTCTTTTTTCAATTACCATGGAATTTTATGAATATGCGTATTTCCGGATGAAGACAGTATTTGTATTGTTTATGATTTTTCTTTGGAATTTATTAATGTAAATTAAACTTTGAATTAATTCAGGGGTTCAATATTTTGCGTAATCACGGAAAAATGCGTCTGTGTAATGGAAGAACAGTGGTAGTTTGAGTCTAAAAATTTAAAAAAAAAGCAAAATTTGGGTAATAATAGAGAATGGTGATCCCGACTAAAACATTTTATAAGGTCGTTCTAATTAAACTATAGTTTTAAATTATAATAATAAATTATGTTTAAAGTCAATTGGCTGCAAAATTTATTGCTTGCTTTAGTCAAAGATGATAAAATGGGAAATACTTTTTATTCGACTTTTTCTTATATTGAATAGATTTTAATTTTTGTGTTTCTTCGATTTTTGTGCCTTTTTGTTACTGTAGTTTTGATAAATTCTGTGTTTACTGTTATTCAGTGATTAAATTGATTTTATTTATTTATTCTTTGTCTTACTTAGATCAAGCAGTTTTTATTGAGAATTTATTCTCTGCATTCTAAGTTATGCCTTTCTTTAATTTAAAGGTTTTTTAAAACCTATTATAATATTTATGTTGTTAGGTTATTATAGTTTTTTTGATAATGAATGTTTTGACGCTATTTTAACAAGGTTTTAAGTAGTATATATGTTATTGATCTTTATTTTTTGTATTTAATGAGGGTTGCCCATTATTAGTTTAATATCATAGATACAAAAACTAGAAAACCTAAACAAGTTGCTTATAAACATAAAAAATTTTGTTTTGACCATATC
>MEIZ01000068.1:12413-48723 GCA_001723225.1 Globodera ellingtonae
ACAAAAACAATGTCAGATGAAGATAATAAATTAAATTGAATTATATTTTGTCATTATTCGTTTTTATGCATTGATCCACTTTTATGTTGAAGATCAGATTCAAATAAGAACTTGTATTATTTTAATTTTGTCTATAAATAATTTTATTATTTTAATGAATTTGCTTTAACGCACTTTTTAATTTACTTTTCATCAGATGATTTTTATAAAGAGAAGCTACTATTTAACTTTGAATTAATTCAGGGGTTCAATATTTTGCGTAATCACGGACTTGGGTTTTTGTTTTTTCCACAGAAGGTTTCATTTTTTAGCAATTAGATAGTAAGTAGACGAATATTTAGATATTTTAGCTTCTCATACTATAAAATTTTAGCAAATCACCTAAATTGTTATTTCAAAATTATATAATATAAAATTAGGAAATTCTTATGTTGTCACGCCTGACAGTACACGACCTTCGAGTCAAATGTAAAAACTTCTTTCTCGAAATTAAAAATCCATTTTTCAAAACTTTTGATGATGTTTTCTTTTGGCATTAGATTATATGTAGAAGTAAATAAAAAATTTAAGGAATTTTTTAATGAAACGCAGTTGTTACAAACTTTTTAGTATTAAAATAATGAACTACAAATAGTTCCTATAAAATCGCTTAAAAACACTCAGTGAGCTAAAAAATGATTTTCGTTCATTTTTGGGTTTTTGTTTTTTTCAACAGAAGGAAATAATAAATTATTTTATTTTGGTTAAATTAAATTTTTTTTTTTGCAACTAGATAGTAGACGGATATATTTAGCTATTTTAGCTTTTTATACTATAATTAATTGTTTAAAAGTTTAAAAAATTATTTATTTTTTTAGTTATTTTTCTTATTTTCCATGCCCTGGGGATATCGATGTGTATTAACCTTGGTTAATTGAACTATAGTTGTTATTGTTGATTTTTTTTTATGTTTCTTCGATTTTCGTGGTTTTTTTTGTTATTGTAGGCATGACAATGTGGATCTCAAATCCTTGTTACCGTACTAGCAAGCTTTATGTTTAGTTTTAATTATTTCAAATAACGATTGGAATGCTGCCTTTCTTTTGCATTTTATTTGGTTTCTTCGATTCTTGTGCTTTTTTGTTATTGTAGTTTTGACAAATTTTCATTATAATGTCTATTCAGTGATTAAATTACTTTTTTGACGAAAATTTTTTATTTCTCAGCAGAACAAATAAAATTTAAATAAATCCACTTTATAATATCGTAATTTAAGGTCTTATTTTGTTTTGAGTTTTTTCCAGAATTATTTATTAAAATATTGAGAAAGTATAATCAACATCATTAAATTGTTCACCGTCCCTTAAAACATCATTCGAATATTTTTGTAATTGTTGATATTAATTATTTAAGTTACGCAAATAAAATAGAAATACACTAATATTTATGTTATTAATTTTTTATTGATGACTTTCAATCATCCTAAATTTGTTGCGAAAATGTCGCTTTTCTTATTACAGTAATTATGCTTATTTTTGTATAGGTTTAGTTTATTAATGCTTATATGTCTAACTTAACTTAACCATTGATCAACAATTATCAGCAATTTGACGGCGATCCTCTGAAGATCCTTTATTCTCTCATGCGTTAAAAAACCAAATTAACAACTTTTGTTTATTACAATTAATTTTATTGCATGCAAAAGCGCACGAGCAAGTATTTAATTTACACAAATATTTTATAAAATATCCAAAACACGAAGATACATTAAAATACTCTAAATCATTTTTTTATAATTCAGTTCGTAAAATATTAGCCTTTGATTTTTTAAATTACTCACATTGATTTTTTAATTAAAATATATTTTTAAATTATTTGTATTTAAAAAGAATACATTGTGTATTAAACAACATATTTTTAAATAATTTCACACATAAATTTGCGTTGATTCAATTTTTTGCTTGATAAAATTATTTATAAAATACCGCCACTTCTTTATCAATATAAGTCTTCTTCCTAGTATAATTTTATCAAAAATATCAAGCCGCTTTTTCGTTTTATAATTGCTTTTAAACATAAAGCCGGTGTTCTTTACTGTCGTTTCATGTATATATTTTTTAATTTACACGCAATTTCTTCATACGTTTTTTAAAGCTCATCAGCTTTTTCATCAAATATACATTTTTTTTCAAAATATAGGCCGCTTAATTTTTTTTTAAATAAACCGCTTCTTTATCAATATATTTTTATCGGTTCTTAATCATATAAGTTTTTTTTAAATATCATGTTACTTCAATAATCATATAATGTTTTTTAAAATATCAAGCCTCTTCTTCGTCGAATAATTTTTAAAAATTAAAGCCGGTTCTTTATATAAAAATATCATTCATCATTTATAGAATAATTATTAAGTATTTTGATGCTGTCATTTGTTTTCAGCCAATCGCATTTATATTTATTTSTTTTGCTTTATAGATTGAGGAAGCGGCAGCATGTTTTGCGTGCTTGGAGCCTGGCACTTTTTAAAAAGGTTGTTTTGAACATTAAATGAATTCGATTTTTAGGTTTACAAAACCAAGTGTTTTTTGTCTTTGTAGTTACATGTCGCCGTGGCGCGCAAACTACGCAAAATTAAATTAAAGTTTTAAGCTTGTATTTTTTAACACGAATTTGGGTTTTCTGTGACGAGTTTGATAATCACCTCTACATCCGCAAATGTGACCAATTTTTATGGGCCCTGTTGTGCATGTTCAATTATGGCAACAGCATGGACGAAGATTAATTTACAAAATGATTTTAAATAAAAGATTTTATTGTATTCGTATAATCTGATTGTAAATACCATTATTTATTAGTTAGTGACTTTCTAAAACGTTGTTTTAATAAAAACTTTTAAATTAAAGCATTTAGATATTAAATGAGTGACTTTAAAGCGCTACTTCGGTAAGAAACAGCAAGTTTTATTTTAATAAAATAATTTTTCCTTTTCAATCATTTTTGTTTTAATTTCTATTAAATAATGTGAGAGCTAACTGAAGACGCCACTCCGGCATTCCAAAAAGGAACTTGTTGCTTTTAAAAACTACGCTTTGGCTCTAATTACGGCATAAAACATGCAATAGTTCGAGCCGTTTTTAAGGTATTTCATTAATTTGAAGGTTTTTTAAACCTATTATAATATAAATGTTTAATTGGAAAGAATTGCCCTATACACTAGCTATAAATTAAATAAATAATTATTTCAATGATTGTATGCGTCTGATATTTGATAGAATTATTTTGATTAAAATAGGTATTTAGATTATTCTTTTGATAATATGAATTAATTAATTTTTGAGTTCTTTTATTAATAAAGGTTGGCCAATTTAGAGACGTCTGACCCACACAGGTACATAATATTTTTTATTTTTTTCATTTTATGTGAGGTTGATGAACGGTTATTTCTGTTTTGATCCCAAAAACCGGTTGCGATTTATATTTTTTGTCATTTGGTTGTAATGCTCTAAATGGAGAAATTTTTAGCAAAGCAACTAAATTGTTTTTTCAAAAGTATATAATATAAAATTAGGAAATTCTTATGTTGTCACGCCTGACAGTACACGACCTTCGAGTCAAATGTATAAACTCCATTCTCGAACTTAAAACAAAAAAACTTTTGATGAATGCTTCTTTTGGCATTAGAGTATACTAAATAGAAGTAAATAAAAAAATTGACTACGAATATAAATAAAGTGCAAAAACTAGAAAGTCGATGACACTAAGAGGTTCATCTTTTGGTTTATTCATTTTTCTTAAGGAATTTTTTTTTAAAGAAAAACATAAATAGTTTGTACAAACTTTTTAGTATTAAAATAAAGAACTATGAAAAAGTTCCTAAAAAAATCGCTTAAAACACTCGCAGTGAGCTAAACATGATTTTCGTTGATTTTTGGGGGGCTTGTTTTTTCCACAAAAGGTTTTCAATATTATAAATTATTTTATTTTGGTTGAATAAATTTTTTAATTGTTTTGCGAACAGAAAGTAGACGGATATATTTAGATTTAGGATTAACGGAAAGCAGCCTTTCTTTTGCCTTGAATTTTTTTATATATTAAGCAAATCATTCATTAGTTTTCAAAATTTGTTTTTTTAGAATTAATTCCCATTTTTCTTTTGCTTTTTAAAAGTGCTCAGCTTTTTTCAATTTCAATAATAAAATTTAATAAATTTTCACAGTGTAATTTTTTATTATATAAAAATCTTTTTATATTTTATTTCTTAATTAACTATTTCTTTAAATGTGTTAAAGTTAATTTGCTGCAAAATAAATGGGAAATACTTTTTATTTGCCTTTTTCTTATATTGAATAGATTTTAATATTTTAGTTTCTTCGATTGCTGTGCAAATTTCTATTTTCGCTTTATTTTTTTGTTCTTTTAAATGCAATTCCTTTTATGTCTTGATTTTCTTATTTTTAATCATAATTTTTAATATATTTATGTAATTTTAAATTTTTCAAAAGTGTGTTTCACAGTTCGACATCACAATTTATTAATGATTTAAATAAGATAACAACAATATTAGTAGCTATTTTGCCTTGTTTTATATATTAAAGATATTTGCATAAATAAAATTATTATTTTGTTAAGAATGGGTCTTTGTTTCGGGTATTTGTTTTAATTTAAAATATTTATGATTTCTATAATTACTAGAAAACGGATTTTTAGGGACTAAAAAACGTGAAATAGGAACATATAATAGGGATTAAACCACTCAAAATAAGGACTAAACCCAAAAAGTGGCAAAATAGTGACTAAAAAAGTGTGCTAAAACTGACTCAGTCAATTTTTCGTGAAAATCTTTCAAATGCATCATTCTTTATTATTTCTTCTTACAATAAATATAATATTTTTTACATATTTTGTAAAATTTTATAATAAATAACAAAAATAAAAATTTTTTCGGAAAAAATCAATCTTTGTGGGTGAATTTTTGGACCAAGACAAAGTAATGGGTGCATTTTTGCGAACGAAAATTTTTGATTTTAAGGGTAGATTTCTCCTTTTTTTGCATTTTTCTTAAGAAATTTTCGGGAAAATGCCTAACATATTGCATTTTTTCTTAAAATTTTGGGGGAAAATGCTAAAATAGGGACTAAAAGGGGTATAAAAGTGACAACATGATAAAATATTATGCTTTTTAAAATTAATCGCTTGGCCATTGCGTTTCTAGAAACCGCCTATACTTACTTTTATAATATTTCGTTTAATTAAGTTTGTACGATGAATCAATTTTTTTTAATTCTGTATTTTTTCTTGTATTTATGTTTTGAAAATTTGTTAATTGTTAATTTAATATACGTATATGTTCAGTGATGACTAATTATTATTATCTGTAATTTAAATTGCATGAAATTGTCATTGTTTAAATTTTTTAAATATTTCAATATTTATCTTTACATATGTTATTCATTATTTTTTATAGTTCAAACTCCCTTTTTAGCTTTTAATCTATTTAATCAAGATTGATTATCAAGTTTTAAAATTTCGCTGTTATTATTAGTTTAATTCATACTTGTCCAAACCACACAACGACCATTTCATTCTTCTGATGAAGTTGTATTAAATTTATGGTATTTAATAGATTATGGTCTTTATTATTTATATGAAGTGTATTATACCGTAAAGTACGTATTGTCGGTCTCAGTTGCGTATTTTGAGCCTTTTTTATCGTTTATCGTTTATTTTAATTTTATTTTTATTAAAATTTTGCATTCAAGTTAATTGTTAAGTATGTTTCAAGGTGTAGTCTCGTGTTGATTGTATCCAAATTATTGATTATGACGCAATATTTGTTTTTTATTAAATTAATATTTTATTTATTTATGAAAATTTGAGCAACAAATTGGATTAATCTAAATTAAGTCTGGCATTTTAGCATAGTTTTATAAATTGTTTTTAAAATATAAATTTCTTAATTTCTATTTAAATTTTACWCTTTAAAATACATATTAACAAATAAACTCCGCTGTTCAATAAAATTTTAGCTCGGTCGTGTATCAGTTGGTATTCTGTTTATAGATGATTATTATTATTAATTTATTTTATTTGAATAGGGTGGGCATTTTGTATGCATAATTATAAAGCCGAATTATTATATCTAATTTTAGTCAATATTTTATTACGAATACAAATGCAATGAATAATTTTTTATTATTTTTTGACGGAGTCGGGTTGGGGAATTGTTGATTGTTTTAAGAATCGCCAGCTCCGTGAGTATAAATGTAAATTTTTAGATATYCTTTGAATGATTTTATATTTTAGATAAGATAATGTTTTTATGGTGATAACTTTTCATAAATTCGCGCCCCTTTAAAAGGGGAAAAACCATAATAAAATATATATTGCACCGAGTTTATTTTAAATAAATATCCAACCTACATAGACAAAGGTCATATGCTCTGGAATATTTTTGAAAATACAAATTATMTTACAAATATTCGAGATTAATTGTRCTTCCATTTAACTAAGTACTCCGCATTGCCGTTTAGGTTCCGCTTTTAAATACTCTTTTTAGACTGATTATTTTTTTTATAACGTGTTTTAATATTTGGTTTTTGCAATTTCTGTATGTGGCGTTTTTTAGTTTAATCATTTTGCACCTGTTCCACCATTTAAAGACAAATATTTTTCGCAGCTTTTTATCATTTTTTCCATTTGTTTTATTTTTCAACGGGTTGTTTTTTTCACATTCGGCATTTTTAATAGGGCCATGCACTCTTTCGTTGTGTAATTTTTTGGTTTGCAGCTAACAACTTTTAATTATTTTCTTTTTTGTTGGGTTCCTCGCCCGTTTGCCGTTTATTTTTTCTTCGCTCATTAACCACTCATAATGCCTTTTGTAAAACATAACCTTCAATTCTTACAATTTATAAAATATATTTGATACCATTATTCGTTTCTCAAATCCCTATTACCGTTATAGCTAGCTTTTACAGGTGAGATTAGTTGTTTATTCGGCTTTAGTGAAGGTTAAGTGGCCGGTGCTTTTGATCGACTTCGGGTGATCCTTTTCACTTAATTTGTTTATTTGGTTTTGATTTGAACAGACGCTTAATTGTTTCGTTGCCGCCGCCCTTTCATATTCACTTAATTTTATATCTCTCATTAGATTTACCTCAATTTTATGTAAAAACAATTTAATTTTTATTTTTTAGGGGTCATTGTAGTTGCTCGAATGGCTTAATAAAAAACAAAATATCAAATATATTTGAGAAATTGCTTTTTCTTAACGAAACTTTGTCTCTATTAACTTTAAATAACATGTAAATGTTGTAACAACTCGTGAAGTTCAAAAATTATATTACTTTTTTTCTTTATAACTTGAATGTTTTATTAATTATTTAAAAACAAATTTACTTAAATACTGATGATGTAAAATTGATTGAATTTATATCATTTTTGATTCATTTTTTTAATAAATCACCATAGTATGTATATGTATAATTTTTGTTCTGGTAATGATTGTAATTTGATTAAGCTTTTGCGGAATAACTACTCATATTATTTGTAATTGTTGATATTAATTATTTAAGTTACGCAAATAAAATAGAAATATACTTAATATTTATGTATTAATTTTTTATTGATGACTTTCAATCAAGCTAAATTTGTTGCAAAAATGTCGCTTTTCTTATTACAGTAATTATGCTTATTTTTGTATAGGTTTAGTTTATTAATGCTTATATATCTAACTTACATAATACAATAAATTATAAGTCGGTAGGCATTTATATTAAAATATGTTTATGATTTTTTTTAGTTGAATATTGATTTAGAATATTTAATTTTTGAAGCGTCGGTTAAGCAAACAAATAAGTACCGTAATTAATTTTTTGATTATTATAAGCACCATTATTATAAGTTAAAAGATTTTATTTTATATTGTCTGTACATTTATACACTTTTAGTTATTAGATTTCGTAACTTATTTCTAATAACTGCTATAATGATTAAGTTTATTTTTGCTGTTATTGTTTTTTTTTGTTATTTAGCCATTTAAATGTGACAAGCTGTTGAATATTTTTTTATATTTAATTTAATTAATACTTTGATACAAAGAAGTTTTATTCTGCTTTTTTGTTTTTTCTCTGTTTGCTAAATTATATAAGATTTGTTTGCGAGTTCCACCTTTCGAAACGTGCGCCAAGATTTTATCTATTCTTTAAATTGCTAATAAATTTTTGTTTGCGAAGCTTAAATCTAGTTTAAATTTAATTCAGAGAAATATTAATTATATGATTTATTTGGATTTTTTATTCAACTTTTTTTCTATAAACTTTTTATTTGTAACATTAGGTGTTGCACGTCACTTCAACAGAGCATTGTTATTTCATAAAAAGGTGTTTTCATAATTATCAATGTTTTTTTGCTATTAAATATCTTAAAAACATTTATTGTTTAATTTTTTGTTTAAAGGCCATACAAATAAGAGTTTATAATATTTTATTAAATAGATTTTAAATTAAAATCGTTGTTGATTTTTGTGATTTGAATTTAAAACAATTAATAATTTTATGAGTGGGGATATTTATATAGTTTATAAATAAACTGTTTGATGAAATCATTATTACAATAAATTTTCCGAACTGCTTGGGGAATGTCCTCGAGATGCACTCTTAACTGCTTACGGTCCCCTGTTATTCGGGATTTTGTTCAATTTCGGGAATTGTCAGTGGCGATAGGAGTTGCGCGAATGATTTGTCCGCCTTCGTCAATCTGATTATTAATTTATGGTATTTAATGGATTATGGTTTTTATTATTTATATTAGTGTATGTTTATACCGCAATGACGTATTTTTGTCGGTCTTCAGTGCATTGTTAATTCAGTATTTTGAGCCTTTATCGTTTATTTTAATTTTTATTAAAATTTTGCATTCAACTACTTTTTAAATATATTATTAATGTTAATTGTTAAGTATGTTTCAAGGTGTAGTCTCGTGTTGTTTATCCAAAGTAGATTCATCAAATTAAGTCGCATTTTAGCATAATTGTGTCAAGTGTGCTTAATATTACTATTAAACATTTTTAAATTTAATAATGATTTGGATTTACTTCTCGTAAATGTTTTTTGAATTAAAAATTTTTTTAAATTGATATTTATTTATTATTTTTCATATCTTCCATTGAGATCGAGGATGCTCGTAACAATCAATAAAATTAATAATAAGTAATAGTTAAATAAACTAATCAGTTCAAGTAAATGCCAAAACAAGTCATTCGTAATATATAAATTTTTTTATACTGTTTGAATCTCAAAATTTACTTCATTCATAATCAAAATTTTGTAAGGATGATTTTGCGTAAAATTTTAATTAAAACTTTTTGGTAAAAACTTTTAGGAAAATTAATTCAGTAGGTCTCAAAAACAATCTACATGGTTTTTGCTATTAAAATCTCAACTTCAAAATAGTATTTTTTAAATTGATTTCCATACGAAAATTTTTGTGAATAAGTTCTAGAAATTACTCTTTAAAAGGGTAAAATTACGCTTCAATTCAGGCTCATGTGCCTTTTTTTTGTTCATTTTGCAATGTACGCAAACTATTCTGTATGAATGGGTGAGTGTGGTTGTGCGGAGAAAGGTCAGTCAGTGTTCAGTGCACGGTGCATACCAATCGAAGTGTGAGAAAGATACATGGAGAGGGCAGAGAATGAGAGAAAATAAAGAAATGGTGAGGGCAGAGAAAGGGGGGGGGGAATGATGAAAACAGAGAAAGCGGGAGAAATAAAGAAAAAATAAAGCTGAAGAACAGAGAAGTAGAGCAGAGAAAGAGGGGAAAATAAGGTGAGAGCAGAAAAATAGAGAAAAGAAAGCAATTGAGAGCAGAGAAAGAGGGGGGGGAGGAGAACTGCATCAGAAAAAGACTGAATTCAGCCTCATTGATTACAAGCAGGGCTCCCATCGGGTAACGACAATTTCCAAGACAGACATTTTGATTTCCAAGGACATAACAGAAAAATTTGGCGAAATTCAAGGACGCTCAAAATTTATATTTTATCTTTATTCTTGTTCAAATGGCTTGTATTTCTCGCCCGAATGAATCTTTTCTAACAATTTCTTGTTTCCGCTCAACAATCGATTCATTTCTTTATATCTATTTTTTTGCGCGTGATTTTTCAAAAATTTTTGGGAAAAGGTGGGGGGGGGGGTCGGCGGTGCCGATAGGCGACGCCGAAAAAATTTTGAATTTTTGACTCAATTTGTTAAGCGATTTTGCAACCAATTTAATGAGAGCCTGAAAATTTTTTTGGAAATTTGAAAATTGTTGGGAAAATAAACCTAGTAAATTGGTCATTTCCTCTTCTGCTGCGCTTGACAAAATTGTAATTTCCCATTCGGGATTGAATACACTTTTACGCTTTACTGAAGACATGCTAAAAAATAGAAACGATCAAGAATCAACCCTTTTGAGAGCGCGGGCGAACCCCTCATTTTCAACGAAAATTTTGAAAATAAGGACATTTTCAATTTTTAAGATCGAGGGTCCATTTTCAAGGACTGTTCTTGCCATTCAAGGGCGAATGGGAGCCTTGATTACAAGTCTGGAACCGGTATGGGACAATTTTGGATAAAAATTATCCGGTCTTGAATGATGACAGCTAAATTATGCTGGATCCGGAACCTTATCCGGGTGTTTTTGAGCTATCCGGTATCCGGGGGACCCGGATAATATCCGGTTTTGTCCAATCCTAATTACAAGTATATACTGTTTTAATCCCACAGGTGGGATTATTTTTCAACCTCCTCAGAGAAGGCATAGATAGAGGGGGTGGGATTATTACAGGGGTTGGCGGGATTATTAGAAGGGATGGGATTATTCCAGGGGGTGGGATTAAAACAGTATATACGGTAATTCATTTTGCAAAACATTTTAAAACAAATCTTGTGGGTTAAAAAACCCTCGAACCAAAACTCATTTAAAAATTTGGGTCGAGAAACAACAAAAATATGTCATTCAATTTATCGGATTATTTGTAGTTTCGTTTTTTTATGTATTTGATCACAAAATATAAACTCTCATTTAAAATTTTACTGACTTACATATTTACATATATGTTACAAAGTTGATAAAAATTATTGGTTAAAATATTATTTATATTCAAACAAGGGCATAATATCATTGAGCAGCAAGAAAGCACGTTTCAATTTTGAAATCATTACTATTGATTTTAATTATTTTTTTTTCAATTAACGCGGAATTTTTAAGTGATGAGTATTTTGATTATTTCAAGTTATTGGCTACTTAAGTTTTTTTAAAACTTCTTTACAAATTTATTTGTTAATAATTATTTAAGCCTAAATTAAACTTAATGATAATATACGTATTTCCGGATGAAGATTATTTGAATTGTTTATGATTTTTCTTTGGAATTTTTATTAATGTAAATTAACAGAAACAATGCCAGATGAAGATAATAAATTAAATTGAATTATATTTTGTCATTATTCGCTTTTATAATTTCATCACTTGATCCACTTTTATGTTGAAGATCAGATTCAAATAAGAACTTGTATTATTTTAATTTTGTCTATAAATAATTTTATTATTTTAATGAATTTGCTTTAACGCACTTTTTAATTTACTTTTCATCAGATGATTTTTATAAAGAGAAGCTACTATTTAACTTTGAATTAATTCAGGGGTTCAATATTTTGCGTAATCACGGAAAAATGCGTCTGTGTAATGGAAGAACAGTGGTAGTTTGAGTCTAAAAATTTAAAAAAAAAGCAAAATTTGGGTAATAATAGAGAATGGTGATCCCGACTAAAACATTTTATAAGGTCGTTCTAATTAAACTATAGTTTTAAATTATAATAATAAATTATGTTTAAAGTCAATTGGCTGCAAAATTTATTGCTTGCTTTAGTCAAAGATGATAAAATGGGAAATACTTTTTATTCGACTTTTTCTTATATTGAATAGATTTTAATTTTTGTGTTTCTTCGATTTTTGTGCCTTTTTGTTACTGTAGTTTTGATAAATTCTGTGTTTACTGTTATTCAGTGATTAAATTGATTTTATTTATTTATTCTTTGTCTTACTTAGATCAAGCAGTTTTTATTGAGAATTTATTCTCTGCATTCTAAGTTATGCCTTTCTTTAATTTAAAGGTTTTTTAAAACCTATTATAATATTTATGTTGTTAGGTTATTATAGTTTTTTTGATAATGAATGTTTTGACGCTATTTTAACAAGGTTTTAAGTAGTATATATGTTATTGATCTTTATTTTTTGTATTTAATGAGGGTTGCCCATTATTAGTTTAATATCATAGATACAAAAACTAGAAAACCTAAACAAGTTGCTTATAAACATAAAAAATTTTGTTTTGACCATATCCTTGGGTTTTTGTTTTTTCCACAGAAGGTTTCATTTTTTAGCAATTAGATAGTAAGTAGACGAATATTTAGATATTTTAGCTTCTCATACTATAATTAAATGTTTAAAAGTTTAAAAAATAATTTAATCTTTACTTTATTTCCATGTCCTGGAGTTAGCGATGTGTATTAACCATGGTTAATTAAGCTATAGTTTTAATTGATAAAGATTTTTGGTGTTTCTTCGATTGTCGTGGTATTTTTATTATTGTAGGCATGGAATTGGGGATCTCAAATCCATATGACCGTTATAGCTAGCTTTTAAGTTTTGTTTTAATTATTTTATAAGTTTTAAATTACGGAACGCAGCCTTTCTTTTGCCTTTAAATTTTTTAAATATTATGCAAATTATTCATTAGGTTTAAAGAAACGGCTTAAATAGTAATTTTATTTTGATTTTTTTCCATAATTATTTGTTGAATATATATAATTTATATTACCAACCAAACCCGCGTTATTAATCTATTTTATAGGAATAAATCATTATTTTACAATTAAGAATTAAAGAACTATTCGCCACTTTTGCATTTACGCTCTTTGTGCAGGTACAGTTCTCCTCCAAGCCTTCTTTTCGCTTTTTTAGAAACCGTCTTTGTTGCCATTTAATATTTCTTACATTTTTTAAACTTAAACGAAACTATATTTTTAAGGTAATTGGTATTTTAAGTCGTAAATAAGGTTTAATTTTATGCTTAAGTTTATTCACATCGATCGCAATATTGCTATTTTACAAATATTCGAGATTAATTGACCGTCCATGACACTATGTATTCAGTATTGTCGTTTGGTGTTTGCTTTTAAATACTCTTTTTTGAGACTGATTATATTTTCTATAATGTATTTTAATATTTGGGTTCTTGCAATTTCTGTATGCGGCGTTATTTAGTTTAATCATTTTTCACCTGTTCCACCATTTAAAGACAAATATTTTTCGCAGCCATTTTATCTTTTTTTCCTATTTGTTTTATTTTTTCAACGTGATGTTTTTTTCGGATTCGGCATTTGTAATAGAGCTATGCACTCTTTCTTTGTGCAATTTTTTGGTTCGCAGTTATTCATTATTTTTTATAGTTCAACACCCTCTTTAGCAATAATACTATTTAGAGTTCGCCATGGTTGGTTGATTTCAATTTTTAAAATTTCCCTGTTATTGTTAGTCTAATTCATACTTGTTTAGTCGTTTCAATGCCAGTTCAACCATTCAATACGGTGTTTTGCGAATTTTAGTTATAACTTTTATTTTGGTATTTAAGATTTCCATTAAAATTTATTTTTATATATTGGCWTAAGATTTGGGTCATTTAGTTTTATTGTATGCTACTAATATGTTAATAAATTAATACATTGTTTTTAAAATATAAAATCCTTAATTTCACTTTATATTATAAACTCCGCTGTTCAATAAAATTTTAGCTCGGTCGTATCAGTTGGTATCGGTTTTGTTTGGCAAAAATTGAAAATAAATAGTAATTTATTAATATTAATTTTAAGTTGATCGATATGCGAATGTGTAAAACATAACATTCAATTTTTACAATTCATAAAATATATTTGATACCATTATTCGTTTTTGTATTAATAGAGAAAGGATTCTTTTGTTTTTCTGTATTTTTTAAAGCTTCGATGATCTTTTTCAATTGTTTGGCTTGCGATTGCCCTTCACTTTCAAGATTTCAAGCAATTTAATTAACCAGGTGAGATTAGTTGTTTATTCGGCTTTAGTGAAGGTTAAGTGGCCGGAGCTTTTGAACGACTTCGTGTGATCCTTTTCACTTAATTTGTTTATTTGGTTTTGATTTTAACAGACGCTTAATTGTTTCGTTGCTACCGCCCTTTCATATTCAATTTATTTTATATATCTCATTAGATTTACCTCAATTTTATTTTATTTTTATTTTTTACGTCATTGTAGTTGCTGGAATGGCATAATCAAATGAATTAATCTAATATTTGAGGAATTGCTTTTTGTTATCGATACTTTGACTCTATTAACTTTAAATAACATGAAWTGCTGTAACAACTCGTGAAGTTRGAAAATTATATTAATTTTTTTCTTTATAACTTGAATGTTTTGTTATTTATCTAAAAACTAATTTACTTAAATACTGATGTTGTATTATCAATCATAACAGAACACAACAAATTATGAGTCGGCAGCCATTTAATTAAGATATTTATTTTGTTCAAATTGTTATGAGCTGATCGTCAGTCAATATGCATCCATAGTGTTAGTGCCTTGTTTCAAAATATTAATAAACATGATTTGCTTATTATTATGAAGTACATTAGAAGCTTTTAACGGAAAGTATGTGCTTCCCGGTCTCATTTAGTCTGAGCGCAGTTCCAGCTTTTTTGGGCCAATATTATTTGAAAAACAGATTTATACATATGTTCTGTGTATGCCGTTTGGAATAATAAAATTAGAAATCGGCATTTTTTATAGAACATAAATAAAAACATTTAAAATAAAATTAACGAAATGAAAACGGATTTCAGATTTATTAGCTAATTGTTTGTTTCCTATGATTTTTAAAATTTTGCTTTATAATTTTATTGTATCAGTTTGAAAGTTTAGAAAAATATTATTACGTTAAATAATAATTTAAAATGCATATATATATATATCGCGACTTGCACAGGAATGCTAAAGTGCTTTAACAGAAATYAGTAATTAAATAAGACCTTATTTCATTTAAAAAGAAAAATTAGGACCTATAAAAATATATAAATTAGCTTATAATTTTAACAAAAATAAAAAAATTAAAAGACGAAATTATTCTGCTGATCCCTAACATTAACAGAATTAAATCGAATAATCTCTTGTTGCGATATGATAAATTCACTAAGCATTGAATTTAAGTTTTAATACATTTTCAAAAATGTCAACATGTTAGGTTTTCATAAAAATATTATAAAATACAAGTACCTATGCTATTTAAACAGCTTCTACTACGTTTGAATAAAAATTATAAATTTAACAAATTTCGCAAAAACAAAAAACAACTTTTTAACCAAAATTACCAATCAATGAAAAACGATCGCTGTCTCGATTTTTGTGCTTTTCAGAGCAAGTCGCTTTCAGGAAAAAATAGTCAAAAGACTAAAAATCCCATTTCTAATAATAATTAATACAAAAAAAAATAATTAATTTTTAACCACAAAACTTGAATTTATATGCATTTTTGGCAGTTTTAAAATTCTTCTGTATATACTCATGCACGTTCAATCGATCAAAAAACATTAATACAACTGGTATTAACTTTTTTCTATTTATTTTATTAAACAATTTTTTTCATCTGGTGAAAGTAGTACTTTTTTTTAAATTTTTTAATTGAGACTGTATATTTATACAATTTTATTTTTAGTTCGTTTTACGTTATTTGATTTATTTTATGGTTTAAATTTATTTTTTATTTCAACTTATTATAATAACTGCTATAAATTAAGTTTATTTTTGCTGTTCTTTTTGTTATTTAGTCAAATAAATTCCCGATAGGGACCATTTTTTGCGATGGCCCGCTGCCCAAAACATGATGGGCTCGCTTCCACCAACCGCGCATTACCGGTGCTGAGAAATGCCTGTCTCAGTGCCGGTGTAACAAATGGCTTGGTTTTTTAAGTCGTTTTTTGATCTTTTAATATTTGACCACAGATCCTTCTTCTCTGCCTTTGCCCTTGCCCAACGTTCAGACGACGAAGTTGGTCGGACCATAAAGCATTGTTGATGAATAGAGTTATTGCCGCAGGCGAATGCATTTTTGGCAGTTTTAAAAATTCTTTCTGTTTAAATAAACATTACCATTAATTAAGTTTGATAAACTTATATTACTTTTTATTAAGATATACGCTCATTTTTATTTTTAAATCAAAAAGGATAAAATATTTTTTTGCTTTCTAATTCTTTTTTAAAAGGGACATTTGCAGATTTAAATAAAAATTAATTAAATTTTTTTAATTTTATAAAATTTATTTAAATTTAGTTAAGCACTTTTAGACATAATGCATTTTATATAAAAATTTATGACGTCGAATCTGTTGATTTGTTTCCATTTCGGTACTCGATTTGATTTAGGCCAACAAAAATGGTAAATAATGATTAAGACTAGACTTGGGTTTTTATTTATTTGTTTTTTAAATATATTGTGAGTAGAATTAGAATGCAATCAGGCGGGAAGCTCCCTCCTACTTTTCGCCACGTTTGCAAATTTCTATGTTTGCTTTAATTTTTTTGTTTTTTTAAATGCAATTCCTTTTATGGTCTTGATTTTCTTATTTTTAATAATAATTTTTAATATTTTTATGTACGGAAGTCATCACCGAAAACGCGGACACCATCGAAAGGGTAGAGTTCTTACTTCCATAAAGTTCATATAATATTTTATTCATTATATAGTTCAAACCATTTTAATTTATTTAAATCAAGATTGATTATCAAGTTTTGAAATTTCTCTGTTATTATTAGTTTAAAATTGTTAAGTATGTTTCAAGGTGTAGTCTCGTGTTGTTTGTATCCAACTTATTGATTATGACGCAATATTCAGTTTTTTTCTATATTTTAATTATTTATGAAAAGTTTAGCAACAAATTGGATTAATCTAAATTAAGTCTGGAATTTGAGCATAAATGTGGCAAGTGTGCTTGAAAACCCATTATTTATATTTTATTTTATTTACATATTTTATTGTTATTAAACATTTATTTTAGTTAGACTTTTGTTTATTGCGATTTTTTTTTATATCTGCTTACTGGTTTCAAATTGATTTATTTTTAGTTTCTGAATTTTAAAGAAATTTATAAATAGAAAACCACCTTTTAAAGTTAAAGCTTTACCGGCCGCAATTGCAAATTCTATTTTCGCTTTAATTTTTTGTTCTTTTAAATGCAATTCCTTTTACGGTCTTGATTTTCTTATTTTTAATCATAATTTAATATTTTTATGTAATTTAAATTTTTACAAAAGTGTGTTTCACAGTTTGACATCAAAATTTATTAATTATTTAAATAAATAACAARAATATTAGTAGCTATTTTGCCTTATTTTATATATTAAAGATATTTGCATAAATAAAATGATTTATTTTGTTAGGAATTGGTCTTTGTTTCGGGTATTTGTTTTAATTTAAAATATTTATGATTTCTATAATTACTAGAAAACGGATTTTTAGGGACTAAAAAACGTGAGATAGGAACATATAATAGGGTCTAAATCCCTTAAAATAAGGGTTAAACCCAAAAAGTGGCAAAATAGTGACTAAAAAGTGTGCTAAAACTGACTCAGTCAATTTTTCGCGAAAATCTTTAAATCCATCATTCTTTATTAATTTCTTCTTACAATTTTAAATATAATATTTTTTACTTGTTTTGTAAAATTTTATAAAAAAACAACAAAAATCAAAATTTTTTCGGTAAAAATCAATTGAATTTTTGGACCAAGAAAAAGTAATGGGTGCATTTGGGAACGAAAATTTTGATTTTAAGGGTAGATTTCCCRTTTTTTGCATTTTTCTTAAAAAAATTTTGGGAAAATGCTTAAAATATTGCATTTTTTCTTAAAATTTTGGGGGAAAATGCCAAAAAAACGCTAAAAAATCGCATAACAGAGATTTATTCTCAAAAAGGCCGAAATAGACTAGGACGACGGTTGTTTATATTCCGGTTAAGTTTGTACGGTGAATCATTTTTTTTATTCTGTATTTTTTCTTGTATTTATAAAATAGTGTAATTGGTACAAATTTGTTTTGAAAATTTGTTAATTGTTAATTTAATATACGTGTATGTTTGGTAAAGACTAATTATTATTATCTGTAATTTAAATTGCATGAAATTGTCATTGTTAAATTTTTTTTAATATTTTAATATTTATCTTTATATATTTTATTCAGTATTTTTTATAGTTCAAACTCTTTCTTTAGCAATTTAACTWAATTAAATAAAATTACTTTTTATAGTTAGCCATGGTTAGTTGATTATCAAGTTTTAAAATTTCTCTGTTATTATTAGTTTAATTCATATTCATACTTGTCCAAACCACACAACGACCATTTCATTCTTCTGATGTAGTTGTATTTAATTTATGTTATTTAATAGATTATGGTATTTATTATTTATATTAAGTGTATTATACCGCAAAGTTCGTATTTTTATCGGTCTTCAGTTGAATTGTCTAATTCAGTATTTTGAGCCTTTTTTTATAGTTTATTTTAATTTTTATTAAAATTTTGCATTCAACTATTTTTTTAAATATGTTATTAAAGTTAATTGTTAAGTATGTTTCAAGGTGTAGTCTCGTGTTGTTCGTATCCAACTTATTGAGCGTGAGATTTTTCTGTTGTGAGCATAGCGTCCCTTAACAAATTTATTTATATTTTATTTTATTTACATATTTTATTATGTTATTAAACATTTATTTTAGTTAGACTTTTGTTTATAGCGATTTTTTTTATTCTTCTTGTCAATCAGGCAAGTTTCCTTTCTCGGATGAAAACCATTTTATTTTAATTTCAAAGTAAAGTTTTTTATTAATATCAATTAATCGTTTTGTTATGCTAATTTATTGACAAAAGACTTAATTTACTTTAATTGCACAGCTTTTATAAATATCAAGCTTTCTTTATCGTTGATTACATAAAGACGTGTCGGCCTGCATTCATTGGCTTAATGGAATGCATTTTTTTGCAATGGAATTAATTAGCTTTCGAGAAACTCCTTTTTTACATTTTCACTTGGTTTTGTAAATGTATTAAAATTAATCATTACAAATTTTAAATATACTTTCTTTGTTTTGGTACGATAGAACAACAATGTGAGCAGCAGCATAAACCTCCGGTTGGCACTGACGTGAAGCAGCATTATTAACGATTGTACAGAGAAATACTGCTACGTTACCATTAGTTGAATAGGTATTAACTTGAATTTAATTATTTATATTCAATGACAATTTTATGAGCCTAAGTTATTGATAGACWTTTGCAAAGCCAATCGGTGAATTAACWTGGCTGAATAAAAATTAGGGATGTTATTTTTAGGTTCGAAAAACCTCCCTAGAAATATGTACCTAAAAGGTGAAAGTTCTAAAATAGATACAAAACTCGGGTTTGGTACTAATAGTTGATCATAAATTTTCTAAGAAGGCATTTTTTGCAAAATTAGCTCTAAGAGAAGCATGATCAATTTTTTACAGTTAGGTAAATTTAAATGCCAAACATTAAATACACTACAAGTGTTTTATCATCATATTGTATGTAATTAATGATTAGGCTCAAAAAATCTCAAACTAAGCGCCTAAAATAGGTGAGAAAAAGTACCAAAATAGGCTCAAATGCCTGGGTTCATAAGCAAAAATAGGTGTGAAAAAAGTGAGTAAAAAATAACAATAATGGCTTAAAACTTGTTTTCTACATGGTAAAATTTGGACAAAAAAAGCATTTTTGGGCAAGGGAAAAAAAATTTTCTATGACGGATCTTTTGACAAAAAGAAATTTGTTTTTATTCATTTATAAAATTATTGAAAAATGATGAGCGATCTGGGCTAGAAAAATTCAAATTTATTGCAATTTTTGGAAAAATGGTGAAATAGGCATGAGCATATGGATAAATATTTAAAAGAATTGCTTTTGGAGCGATCCGATTACAATTGTTTTTTTAAATATTTTCTCATACCAATTTTTATCAAAAATTTCTCCATTTCTTTTTATCATATTAATTCTTTACAAGGAACTAATTTTCTTAATTGGTCGATTATTTTTATCAAAAMGCAGTTTATGCAACTGACGACCTTCCTTCAAAGTAGTCGATTTTTGCTTAGTTGATAATCAGTTGAATTTATTATTTATTTAATTAACAAATTGTTTAAACAAATTAAGTCGGTTTTTAGGGATATGATGAGCCTTTTTGAAAGTTGATGTGGGATTCGTTTTTATATGTTTGCAGTTTTTTAATATTATTGTTTTACTTTATCGTTAATTATCAGCAATGTAATTATTAGCCATCAATAACGAATCTTTGGTTTAATATMGTTTTCTAATTATGTTTCTGCTTTTGGGCTTTATAGATTTTTGTTCGGTTTGTTTTATTCGTTAGCAAATTTTATTATATTTATATATATATATATTTACTATCCTTTCAATTGTTTTGTAAAATAATTGGTGAAAAACGATAAAAGAAAGGGAGAATGAAGAATCATTTTTTATTAAACAATTTCAAAACTCCATTTTTGGAGACACTAAATGTATATTTACACGTCGTTTTGAGTGGTTTTTAGCTTTTGTGCGCCCCAGCAGCCCAAAACGTGCTGGAATCAGTGCCGCCAAAGCCCATAACATTAAAGCTGCTCTTGGAAGTTTTGAGCGGTTTTGGTGTAATGTCCAATTTAAAGGAGTGGCTCAAAAACAAGATTCATACAATTTCCAAAAAATTTTACCGGCGGCGCTTATCGGCCCCGCCGGACCCCTCCCATTCTTTAAAAAAGTATTTTTCACAAATTGAGTCAAAAATTTTCGGCGGCGCTYTTTTTTGAAAATTCGAATRGGCTAATGTTTAAATTTTTGTACAATTTTTTAATTTAAATACGTTAAAAATTATAAAAAAATCTCCCGACATCAGAACATTTCAACAAATAAAAACATTTTATTTATAAGTCTCGACCCATCCAAATCATAGCATTTCTTATAAATAAGAACAAACATACCTCTTTCCTCAGCTCGCGTACCTGGAGCTGCAGATCCATGACCGCTTGTAGGAATTTTTAAGGTATTTGTAAAAATTAGATTTACAATTAGTTTTTAAGAAATTAATTCTATTTGTTTTAAATTGATCATCATATTTCTTACCCGCCCGGAAATGTTTAATAAAAATTATAATTTATGGAATATGTTATAATTATTTGTCGGATCTTGCGCATCGTCTATTTTTATTTAAAACAGTCTTTGTTCAATATATTTTCGGTTAAAGCTCAGCTGTTCATTCCAGAATTTTTCTGCCAGTTAGCTTTAACTTTTCAATTTATTTTCAGTTTGTTAGCTTTTTCTTTTATGGTCTTTGACCGGATTAATTTTGTTTTTCCAGGAATCGGGTTTTGTTTTTTTCTATTGTGCTTTTAACGAATTAGCAATTTTAAATGATAAACTTTTTTTTTTACAAAATATTGCATACATTTTAAACAGTAACATTTTTAAATTGATCAACACCTTGCAAATTGTTTGAAATTTCAGTGAGTTCGTTTAAAACGTTAACTTCTTTCAAATAAAATATTTAAATAAATATCAAATGTTAACATCATAGTATTACTTGCGTTTATTGCTGGTACTAGTATTTTATTGTTTTTATTTAAATATTTTTTCAATGATTTAAAATAATTAGTTTCATAATATACTTTTAATTGCATTTATTGAATGACTTATCGGCATTTCCGACTCACTGCATTTGCTCAGATTTTATCGCTATGTACGGATTCAAATCGTTAGTCCTAAAATCGATATCGTTTATTGTTGAAATAATCTTTTTTGTATAAACTTTTTTAATAAAGTTAGCAATACTACGTTATATTTACTTGTAAATTTAGCTTTTTTCAGCTTATATTCATATGGAATTTTATTTAAAAATTTGATTGGATTTCTCAATAATTTTTTAATTTAATATTAAGTCGATGAGAAGTCATAATATGTTTGAATCCGCTGTCGAAAGCTGGGCAAGTACAGTAAGGTAAGTGTTATTGGGTTCTTACTGTAGTGATCAGACCAATATCGGGATTTGTCCACAATTTTTGAGTTGTAAGAATGCTCATTTATTATTCCCTTGGTTAAATAAATTATATGTAGAGTTGTTATAAATATAAAAAGACAACTTTTTATATGTTTGCAGTTTTTTAATATTATTACTTTACTTTATCGTTAATTATCAGCCTGTCTCTTATACACATCTAGATGTGTATAAGAGACAGGGAAGAGGGTTAGTGAAATCGATGAATGAATCGTTGGGCTGAGGGGAACACTAGCCACATTTGTGGTTTTTGTTTTATGTTGGTCAACGCAAAACATTTTCATTTTTATACTTCCAAATTTTATTATATTTTTCATGAAAACAAAATAATTTTTTGGATAAACCTTTCGTTCTTTATTTTATTATGGAACTAATAAAACGCTTAAACACATTGAAGTGGGAAGGGTCCGGTCCGGTTGCGTCTACGAGAAAATATTTGTTGTAGAATTGTCGATGCAATTACGATAATTGCATACGCGCGGTGTTTGCACCTTTTTCTCGGCGGCGCCTTTGATCAAAAGTGACAAAAATATTTTTTTTAATGCAATTACTACAGGATGGCAATAAAGCCAAGATTTTGGGGTCTAAAAAGTACATTAACTATAAAATTTGATAAAAATATATTTTTATGCGCAATCTTAAAATTTATTAAAAAGCACCTTTCTTTTAAGCATCATTGTTTTTTTAAATAATATTTTTTTGGGTGCCGATAGGCGCCGCCAAAAAACTTTTAAAATTGTCAGTTGCAGTGCCCCATTAAAGTATTCATGACAAATTAATTTAATTTTAATAATAATGTTAAAGTAATTTTATAAAAACATGCTGGCATTCTTTTCTGGAAAACTGCAGATTAGGAAGAACGACGATTTTTCAGCAAACATCTGCTGGCCGTGGTTCTATCATCTTTACCAATCAACAATTGAATTTTTTCAGGATTATTATTTGCTGATGGGTACTGGTGAAGAGAATTTAATACCTAACAATAACAATTTCTTTTGTTAAAAATTCATAAGTTGATATTTATAAAGACATTAATACTTAACATTGCTATGAGACTGCCAATACTCCTGCTGGCTTAACACCAAAATCATTTGTGAATGTTGCGGCTTTTGACTTTTATTTTTTATGTAAAACATTCTTTAATTTTTATTCTAATTGCCATAGATAGGCATTGCAATCCAGTAAAATTTGGAGGGCTAATTTGTAAGTCAATATATATTTTATAATTTTCATTGACGTTGGAGGTTTATTTGTCGGTCGGGTAACGTGATCCCACCCTGCCGCAATTATACATACATTTATACTTACTATTTTATTGAAATAATTGATCAATAAGAAGTATTATGTTGTTTGAGAACTCAACGTTCATTTAATTTTTTGGCTTTTAAATTTGTTCGCAGAATAATAATTTTAATAGTTGTAATTTTTGCAGAATAATAATTTTAATAGTTGTAATTTTTTATAGGCTTTTCTATATTTTAACAAAATTTATTTTTTTATTATCTTTGATTTCTTATTCGATCATCTTTTTCAAACAATTTGAAATTAAAATTATAACATACCTATGAATTGTTTTTAATAATGACTAGATATGACAAATAAAAGGCTAGTTATGACAATTGATCACTAAGACAAGACAAATAATGACTAGGAGATTAGTATGATTTGTATAAAAAATATTTCTGATCATTACAGTGATGCGTCTGATCATTGTGAAGTTGATGATGATAATAATTATGATTCGTTTTTTGCCATTCGACTAGAAACATTTTCGTAAGAGTTTATGATACCAACATCGTGATAAAATTAGATAGGCTATTTTTAAATTAAGATTTTGTTTACTGTTTAATTTAAAATTAATAAAATTTTATTTTTGACATTTAATTATTTTTAAAGAGATTTGTTTTTTTCGAAATTTATTTTAAATTAGTATTTTATATTAGTTGTTTTACAATATCTCACTTAATCAAATAGAAAATTTCCTTTCAAAATTATTCTTTTCTTTGAAGAAAATTATTATTTAAACAATCTGTTTCTCGCCCAGGCATTTCTTTAAAACTCAACGTATGAATATTACATTCACTTCTTTGTTCAGATTTTTTGTTGAAGTTTAAAATATGATAATTCTATGCGATTTTGCCGTTTTATTTAGAGAAGACCTAAAATATTTTTAATTTTGTTTATGTCAATATTTTCCTATTAATGCGGCCCTTCAGCTGCTTATGCTAAGAAATTAAAGTGTTGTCATTTTGCATTTTATTTTTAATTGTTTAATTAGATTGGATAATAAAATGTGCCGGGATTCAGCCCAACTGACGTTAGTGGCAGGGAGCAAGGCTGGGCGAAACTCGGCTCACACCCGGACCCGAAACTCGAAACAAAACTAAATTTTTTCCCAAACCCGAAACCCCAATTACCCGAAAACCCCAAAATTTTCGAACCCGAAACTTCAAAAAAAAATGTTGGTATAATTTTTTACCAGAGTATGTATCAAGTACCAATCTAGTTTGATTCATATAACTAAATAAAAAGTAAAATAAAAAACATATTGAAAAACAAAAATGCTTTAGGTAATACTTTTTCACATAAAAATTACTATTTATATGTCGCATTTAAATCCATAGTGGGAAATTTTGATGCAGAAAAAGCAATTGTTCAAGGTCTCATGCACCAAACTTTTTTCTCTGATCAGTTATTATTATTTAATGTTTGTTTCTCATAGCAGCAAGAAAATTTTTATAATAGTGTAAGTCAGTTGCAGAATCGCTTTTTATAATATATTTTCTTTTAGGTATGAGGTTTGTCCTTTTTGTATATAACTTTGTTTTAATATCGCTCGCAATATTATAATTATGTATTTTTTATTAAAATTGTTTTCGCAATATCATTACAGAGCAGATTCAGAATGTTTTTTTTCAGTTAAAAAAATTCTTGTTGATATAATTTAAATTTCCATTTTTTAATTTATTTTATAAAATATAATTCCGACAATTTGCGTTTAGACTTTTTGTATTTTTGCAAGAAAATACCTTTTATCATTTTTTTTWAAATTCAGTTTGTAAAATATTAGCTTTTGATTTTTTAAATGACTTGCATGGATTTTTTTAATTAATATATATTTTTCAATTATTTTGTATTTTTCCTATTAACACAACATATTTTTAATAATTTCTGTCGAAATTCCTCGACTCCTGGCAAAATTCGTCACAGGGGAGGTGGGATGTTTTACCTTGGTGGCACTTCCCACCTTCTTCCAACAGTTCGAGCAAAATTGCTGGACGACACGTCCGCTGCTTTTCTCTGGTGTCGCTTGACACACCCCGGTCCGGGCGTCCATATGTAGCCCAAAACATCGCATGTATTTATCGAATTAAATTAAAATTTTTAATAATTTATATTTTGAATAGTGCTCGCTCTCGGTGCTTGCAAAAGTGTTTCGTCGTGTCTTGGTTTGCACAGTTTTTTTTTCAAAGCCGAACAATCATCCACGCTCTTTGTAAAAATTATTATTGTTTTTTGCGTGATAAAATATTTATTAAAACTGCCACTTCATAATTTTTATTTTAGAATATAAGAAACCATTTCTTAATCATTAATTTGTTTAAATATCAAGTCTTCTTTGTCGTATAATTTTATTAAAAATATCAAGCCGCGTTTTATAATTGTTTAAATATAAAGCCGGTTCTTTCTATAAAAATATCTGTCGTTTCATGTTGAATATGGGGTGCCTCTATTTCTTGTACTACCGGGCTGATTTTTTAGTTACCTTTTGAGGTAAGGGAACATCTCTCAGTTCTTTATAAAAACAAATTTATTATGCTGTTATTTCTGTGCATCAGTATTCCGTTTCACTTGTTTTAATAACTATTTTTACATAATTTTTATTTAAAATTTTATTACTTTTTGTATCATTTTTTTTAATATTATGCCCAAACGCGTTTTATATGTTATTGATGCACGACCGCTGCCAAACTCCAAAATTTCATGGTCTGGGTACTCGTCCGTGAACTGCCAAAGTGTTGTCCAGTCTCCAAGGGGCAAGGCGTCCCCGTGGGTGGGCAAAAGTTTAAAAAATAATTTAATTTATTAGTTTATTTTCTTATTTTTCATATCCAGGGTCGGCCTTGTGTACCTTGCTTGGTTAATTAAACTATACTTTAATGATAAAATATTGATTTTTTGTGTTTCTTTGATTTTCGTGGTTTTTTGTTATTGTAGGCATAGAAATGGGATCACAAATCCCTATTACCATTATAGCTAGCTTTTATGTTTAGTTGTAATGATTTAAAATAACGATTATAACTTTTATTTACGGAACGCAGCCTTTTTGCCTTTAAATTTTTTTTAAATTATGCAAATTATCATTAGGTTTCAAAATTTTGCGATGGGCCCAAAACATGTCGTGCTTGCCTCCACCAAGCGCGCATAACCCGTTCGCAGCAGTACTTGTCTTAGTGCCGGTGTAACATATGGCTTAGTTTTTGTCGTTTTTGATTTTTTTAATATTTAACCACAGATCTTTTTCTCTGCCTTTGCTCTTGCCCAACGTTCWGACGACCAAGTTGGTCGGACCATAAAGCATTARTGCCATATCGAACCGCATTTCACGCGTTCCGGTAATCGTCCCCAATTGTTTGCAGCGTCCGTTTATTCATTTTAAATTATGCTATGCATTAATTTTTGATTGTAATTAAAAAACATTTTTGGCACAAAGTAGTAGCTAAAATAAGGCATATACCGCAAGCACAGCCCTTCGATCGATCAAAACATTAATACAACTGGTTTTTATTAACTTTTTTTTATTTTTATATTTTGTTTCAGCTGGTCAAAAGACACTTGATTATTTTTATGCACAGTGTATTTTTTTTAGTTGAGACATTGGGTTACCGTAATTAATTTTTTATATAAGCAACAACTATTAAGATTTGAATTTATTTTTATTTCACTTATTTTTAATAACTGCTATAATGATTAAGTTTATTTTTTCTGTTATTGTTTTTTTTGTTATTTAGTCATTTAAATGTGCCAAGCTGTTGAACTTTTTTTATTATTTAATTTAATTATACTTTGATACAAAGAAGTTTTATTCGATTGACGTGGTTTTTTGTTATTGTAGGCATAGAAATGGGATCACAAATCCCTATTACCATTATAGCTAGCTTTTATGTTTAGTTGTAATATTTCAAATAACGATTATAACTTTTATAATTAACAGAAAGCAGCCTTTCTTTTGCCTTGAAATTTTTTTATATATTATGCAAATTGTTTATTAGGTTTCAAAATTTGTTTTTTTTAGAATTATTTTCCATTTTGTTTAATTAAACTATAGTTTTAAATGATAATAATAAATGATGTTTTAAAGCCAATTGGCTGCTAAATTTATTGCTTGCTTTTTTCAAAGAGGAGAAAATCGAAATACTTTTTTTTGACTTTTTCTTATATTGAATAGATTTTAATTTTTGTTGTGCCTTTTTGTTAGTGTAGTTTTGATAAATTTCCATATATTATGTTTAGCGTCACATTCTCAAATAAAAAGTTGGTCTTTTTATTTAAAAATTATACACGGATTACGGTCACGTCCCTAAGGGCCAGAGGGGCAGGCGGCGCTCATTTACTAGAGCTAGATTTCATATGATTAAAAATAAATTTATTCGCTTATTTGTGTTGGTATTTGTTTATTCTTTAATTTTAACTAATACTTGTTTATAAAGCATTTTTATTCATTGTTAAAAATGTAGATTAATAATTAGAATTTGCCGAGTACGCTGCTGTCGGGATCTTAATTTGTTGGACATTACTAACTTTTTTWACTCATCCGATATGATAAACACTTGATACCTTTCAGTAAATCGATTAATTTAATATTCTACACTAAAATTGATTATATTTTTTGGTTGAAATAAAATCATTCGGCGGTGCCGACAGGCACCGCCGAGAAAATTTTGAATTTTTGACTCAATTGTTAAGAGATTTGCAACCAGATTAAAAGTTGGAAATCGGAAAAATTTTCTTACAAAATTGGCTATTTTCAAAAAATTTTCTCGGCGGCTCCTATCGGAACCGCCGATACCCCCCCCNCTCAACAAAATAATTTTAGAAAAGCGAGCTCAAAAAAAAGAAAAATTTCTGAATTATCATCACAAATATTTTTAAAAAATCGGAAAATATTTATTAAGAGATTTGCAACCAAGCTTTAAAAAGCACAATTTTTTGAAAATTAATCCAGTTTACAAATATTTTTTGATTTTATTGTTTTAATATTATGTAATATGACCTGTCGTCAGTGTGTCCGCTCTTCCATCATATGTTTTTAAATTAACGTTTATTCCATTAATAAAAATTAATTTAATTTTTCTCTTCTTTCATTGTATTAATTTGTCAAGAAACGAATTGATAAATTTCATATTATACTTTAGGTATTTAACTTTAATTATATTTTTTGATTTCATATAAAATTTTTTTCATTAAAACATGTAATAATTTATAAGTTTTGCAAAAAAACTTTTCTGTAAGGTTTATCAATTTTAAGTTATCCATTATTATTTTTAAAGTTGAGCATATAATAAGTTATCAATTTAGTCCCTCCCGGTCCGGCCGGTACGGGCCCGGTCTTCAGTTTTTTTAAAGACCGGGACGGGATTCCAAAAACCGGGAAATTCCCGACCGGTACCCGGTCGGGATCCCGTCCTGACCAACTCCAATATTAAACGAAGGTGTTTGTAAAAAAAAAATCGCCCCATCAATATGGAAAGAGCCATCTTTTAAGGTTCTCATATTGGTAAATTTCTTGACCTTTTTTGGTTCTTAAAAACTTATAAAATCAACGAAATTCATTGATGTAATAAGTGTCGCTGATTTGAATCGTCGTGTAACATCTTCTTGGCGAGCACAAAAATTTCATTTTTATTTTTTACTTATGTTATTTATTGTTTTAAATTGACTTTTTTTATTATTTGGAGAGAAATAGATGAAATCATTTTATTTGAAGGGTTTCAACATTTTACCTATACAAATTGTTTTTAACTGGCTTACAGCGTATTTAATTTGTTTAAAATAAACTTTAAGTACTCTTTTTAATATAATTTTTCTATCCAATGTTTATATAATTGTCATCTTGCCAGAATTTTTTTTACACTGATTTATAGTTTKAACAGAAATAAATATAATGATATCTATAGAATTATGTTAATTAATATATTTCGTTTTCAAATGGAATAAAATTTTTACATGGATTTTTCTCACTCTCTCCGGGCTAGCTTCGTCCCATCGGGGACACTGTATTAATTCGTTTTATATTTGTTTTAATGTATATTTGTCCATGCTATTTTAGTTGTAACTGGTTMTGAAAATTCTTTAATATTAATATTTTAAAACTATTTATATCCACGTGAATCCAAGTGCATCCAAGTGGATTTAAGGTGAATCCAAGTGAATTCGTTTTTCAACCATCAGAGGTAATTAATAAAAAGTTTTTGTTTTATATACCAAAGAAATGTTTTAATTCGGCCTTATTATGTTATATATTTACCCGTTCCAGGGCTTCTGACGCATTCCTTCATACCAAGATTTGTGTTATAAGATTAATTTAGTTTTGCTGCATTGTATAATGCAAAATTTAAATAAAAAAGGCTTTTAATTTTGTTTTAAGTATTATTTTTTTTTGTAATTTAACCTTTTAAGAGAAATAAATTTTCTCATTATTACATATATGCAGTTCAAACGTTTTCAATCCGATAATTATTTCTATATTCTATTATTTAAGCAAATATTTTTTAATACAAAGAATTAATTTATTATAGTAGATTTGTTTGGAACATTCACACTTTTAATTGTTTTAAGAATTTTGTTATTTTTGTAGATTTTAACACTTCTTAGTAAATAGCAAATTTACAATGATATTATGTCAAGCAGTTATAATTAGGGTCTGCTATTGTTATTGTACGTTAAATTGTATTTTTATATATTTTTAAGACCAATAAAGATGAACACGTCGTTGCATATTTAAATACAATTTTTAAGAAATAAGGATTTGCTACACAATTAGCGAATAATTGTTTTTTGTGGAAGGTTCCAATTGTTAAATGGTTTCGACGCAAAAGTGGCCAAATTACAAGTAATAATTTTGGTTTAAAGATACAATTAATTTTTATAATTTCTTTATTTTATTTAAAGGATTTTAATTTTTTCATTATATTTTAGAAACTTTTAAATTTGTTATCTTTGTAAGATAATAAGTGTTTTCAAGCTTAGTTTAGCATCTCATCAAATTTTAAGAAATTTTGCAAATTTAAATTAAATTTCCGCCATGTCCAAGTTTTCTTTGATCGACACAAATTATCGCGTACCAATTACGGGTTGGGTAAATAATAACTTTAATTGAAATAATAAATTTTCATTGATATATGTTTTTAAGAGTTAAGGAGAGTTTTATTTTATTTCATTTTTTCAAATTATTCTATATTCTGATTCTTTTTGTTACTTGATTAGGTATGTAATAATTTATTTGTTTAAACAATTAGATAAAATTAATATTCTAGTGTATATTTATTATGGTTAAATTATTAATTTAATATAAAGTAAATTTATTTTCTTTTAGGTGTTTTTAGTGTTATTGATCAAGAGTAATTTTTCATTTGCATTACACAACAAACTGCTTCCAATTGTCTTTATTTTTTATTAGAGTTATAAATGTTTTGGTTTTCATTTTTAGCTTACAAAAAGTTGCCTCAGATGTGCCATTCCGCAACATGTATTGTCTCGTGCGCGATTGATATTTATTTCTTTTGATTTTAGAAAGAATAAAAGCTGTGAGCAGTTTAATAAAGTAGCCAAGTCCAAATTGCTTGCTTTTATGTTTTTAACAGATCGAATGCCTTTTTTTGATGAAGCCACTTTGGCATTTGTTTTGTTTTGTCAACAATATTGTCACAATACAATAATCGTTGTAAAATAATCGTCTTTTTTACATCATTGATTTAGCGCCCTTTAAATATGCTTCTGTTTTAATATTTTTATAATATTTTTTTGATTATTAACTCGAAAATTGATTGGTATGCCCTTTTATTTTACATATGTCATTGAAAATTGAGTAACTAATAAAACCGCGTTGCAGCCATCTCATTACAATAATCGCAGCCATCTCATTACAATAAATAATGTTTATAATATTTGTAATTTTAAATTGCCGATAACTAATATGTATTTGTTTTAATTGGCTTCTTTTAATACCAGAGAAAAAAGTATTTTAATTCATTGCTTCATAACAGTCTTTTTTGGTGGATTTTTTTGCAATAAATTCGGAAAGATTTTCACAGTTAATTAAATTTTTGAGTGTTTTTATTACCAAGAAGACAAGCGAGACCCTGACCAACATTGTTTTTTTTTGACCAACTGAAAATTTGTTGAATTAAACATTTCATTTATTATGCATTATTTTGGGTTTATAGTTAAAAGGTACTTTAAGCTTTGTAATTTTAAATTAAATTCTCTAAGAGAGAAAATTACTTTTTATTTTAAATATTATTAGTTTTGCATAAATTAAAAAAAACAAAATAATTTTATGTCCACCAACTGAATAAATAATACATTTTCAAATTTTCCTATCTGTATTTTTAAAATATGTTAGAAGTTACAAGTCAAAATTAAAATTTTATTTTCTATTTTAAGCCTAATATTTTAAGAAAAAAAGTTACTTTAAAAATTGTCGGTTTTTATTAATCATTTTAAAAAATACAATTGAATTAACAAATTTAAAAAAACAAGTATAAGTATGAAACCATTTTCTAATGTAATATTAAGTCTAAAAAGTGAATTTCTATGAGTAAAGCTGTCGGTTTCAAAAAATTTACGGTTAACCGAAACCGATAACCGAACCGAACCTTTCGGTTAACCGAACCAAACCGAAAATTTCGGTTTTCCACCCCAATGGTTGAAAACTCCATTCCCAGACGATTTTATGGGTGCGTTTTTCCTTTTATACCATTTTTTTAAGCAATTTTTCCAAAAAATGTTCGATTTTTAAGAGTGCATCTCTCCATTTTTTTTGTTAAGGAATTTTCAAAAATGCAATTTTTTGCGATTTATGCTTCCATTACAAATTAGGGGAGGGGGGGGGGTCGGTGGTGCCGGTAGGCGCAGCCGAGAATATTTTGAATTTTTGACTCAATTTTGTTAAGAGATTTGAAGCCAAAATATTAAAAAATGCTGTGAATTTTGTTAAGAAAATTGGTCCCATAATTACCAATTTATTAAAAATAATAATTATAATTAACTGAAGAACTATTCAAACCTTTTAGGTTTAATAAATAAACAAAAATTCAATAAAAAACAATGGATTTAAAAATTTTTATTTTATTATGATCAAGGATAGCGCAATACTGAACAAAAACATACACAAATATTAAAGTGGGAAGCATCGACATGAACACAAAAAAAATAAATCCTCTTTTAAATTAATTACGTTAAAATATAGATTTATTAAAAGTTATGCAAAAATGTCCGCTGCGAGCTCCAAAAAATACAAACGAGGAATTAACAATGGCAACACATAAAAGTCACCGCTTAAAAGGCCAAATAAATTAATATTTGTAAACCCCAAAAAACATTAGAAAACAATTCAACTGTGAATTGCATTCAAAAAACGCATAAATTCTTTTTTGTGCATATCCCAGGGTTGTGTGTTTAATAATAAAAAATGTTACATTTTAGAAAAAATTTAAATTATTAACGTCTAATGTCTTTTTTCCTTTACTCATTTTTCTGTTAATTTAGTTAATTTTTTTAAAAGGATTTAAAAAATATTCATTGACGCATCTTAACTTAAAATAATTATATTTATTTGATATATTTTTTGTTTTCTATTTTTTGTAATTTTTGTAAGAAACTAAAATGTTTAATTAGATAAATTGTAAAGTTAATTATTTATTTTAATTTATTTAACATCGCGATTTTGGATTTTATTTTAGATAGTGTTAAGTTGACTTTGAAAAAAAGCTTTTTTTTCAATTTTTGTTAATAATATTAAAATTTGTATTCGGTTAATTTGAGTTCCTTTAGCCGAGCTTTGTCTGGGAGACTCAACATGATTACTTGATTGTCACCTTGGCCGATCAGAGATATGTGGGGTTTTAAAAGTTTTTAATATATATATTAAAAGTTTTTATTGCATTTTCCTGCAACGGATTGTTATTTTTAGTTAAATTTGTTTTAATTTAAAATTTTATGTTTGCTTGATTTTTTATAGCTTTATTATTCGAAAAATACCTTAATTTGCAATATTTTTAATTATTATTTAGGTTGCATTAAATTTTAAATTTATTTTATGATTAATATCCCAGCATTACCATTTTATTTATACAAAATAATTTCACATATTTTTTAAAAATCCTGAATCTATGTAAAAAAAAGTTTAATGCTTTGATTTAAGTATGAGCATCTAGGGTTTTCGCAATAAAAGTAGTGGTGCTATGATGAATTCGAAGTTTATAATATTGGATTAATGAACAATCTAACTTTATTAATTCTATCTTTTGAAAATTTTTCATACTTGCATAATATTGAAATTTACTTTATTAATAACTTGATACAATGTTAAATAAATTACAACGCCTTTATTTAATGCAAATTAAAATTATGTTAATTATTTATGTTTAGAGAGTAAGATTTGAATTATTTTTATTTAACTTTATTTTTGAATATCCATGTTTTAAATATGTTTAGTACAATTTAATTTTGTTTTGATATTTTGTCAAACCTAAAATTATAGCATTACAAGAGCTGTCAATAAATTAAAATGCTAAGAATAATTTTGACTTTTTTTCTTTTATTAATTTTTGAAATTATTCTCTTTCAAATTGTTGCAAAACTATCGCTTCCGAAAAAAATATACTTTCAGATAATTATGTAGTTAGACAATTTTATGGCTTTCATAAAATTAAGTGAATGCATTCCATTAAATATTGTGGTTTTTAGTTTTATGTTGTTCAACGCGAAACATTTTTATAAATTTTATACTTTCCAAATTTTATATTTTTCATGAAAATCAAAATAATTTTTTGGATACAACTTCCGTTCTTTATTTATTATGGAAATATAAAAACGCTTAAACAGATTCCTTTATTTTTTTTTAAATCATATTGATAAAGCATTTGGAAAAATTGATCACCCCAAAACTCCAAAACTACTTTTTGTTTTATGCTAATGGCTGTTTTTGGGAAACAGAAATRGGTTTAMGTGCTCGTTATTGGCGGGTTGCTAAACAATTAAATAAGAAATAGTAGCAAATTTATTGTCATTCATTTCTAGCAGGTTTGGAATCTTATATACCTATAGCTAATTTCTTAAGCAGTAGACAACTGAGCCCCCATTTAAAGGGGCACTTCAGTATCAGGTATAAAGCCGGTAAATCGGGAGTGACAAAAAATTTTATGGAATATTTTTGGAGATTTAGAGTCTGGGAGCTAAGATGCTGAGAAAATTGAATTGTAATTAATTTCGGTTTCGGTTTTTGAGCCAAAAAAACCGGTTTTCTGTTCGGTTAACCGACCGCCAACAACCCTATTTATAACTTAACATTCTTGAATCTAATCTCAGTCTTGACCATACCGGTAATAATTTTTTAAAATTTGAGGGAATTTATAAAAAAATTGGTCCAAACATTACAAATTTGTAAATCAAAAGGGTCCTCCCTATGGTCTGACAAAAAACCGAAACCAAAAACCGGGGGTCGCAAAACCGGCCTAACCGAAAACCTGGACCCCCAGTTTAAAACCGATCGTGAACAACCCTACTTTTTATGTGTTAAATAGTTTAAAAAATACTTTAACAATCTGTTTCATATTTAATTTTTATAGTTTTTTGTGTTACCATTTTTTTCTAAATGTTAAACTTTAATTTAATTAAAAATAATTCCACACCTGTCTCAAAGTGTGTGTATATTAAAATTAGAGTTAGTATTTTATTAATTTTTTTATAACAATAGATTAACGCGTTTTAACAGTCATATTATCAAAAATTGTCATTATTTTTTTTATTACATTTTTTCGATGTATTAAACTTTATTTAGCTATGAACAATTAAGAAATAATTTAATTCGTATTTTTTTATTTTAACTTAATCGCGCCGTTCAAGTCAGCTCTTAGAWAGGCTCTTTAGAGACCAACGACCCAATCACTATTGGAGTCAATGTCTAAGCAGCAGTTGAACCAATTATGTAAATATTTTGTTTTGCATGATAGTTCGATTATTATTGCTCTGTTTAGTTTATTTAAAGACTTTTTTCTAGACCTTTTTATTTATGTTGTTATTTTGGCATCGCCAAATAATAATTGTTAATTTTTTTATTTACATTTTTTGTGTCGTATTTTATTTGTTCAATACATTTTGTAATTTTGACTTTGAGAGTTAGGATAGGTTTATAAATTAAAATTAATGTGGCGTATTAAACAGTATAAACGTAGGTTGTAAACTGAGTTATTTTTTGCACTCAAATTTTTATTAGCTTCTTTAATTCTTCTAACATTTATCCTTATGTTGTCTTTCAAATGTTTTTTATTATATCAATAAATTGTTTTACTAAATTTTTTTGTTATCATTTAACAATTAGTCATTGGCTACATATAGTGTATTTATTGTTTGAAAATTAACTTTTAAATGACAAAGTTGTTGGGTTTATACTTATAAATAATATTTGCTATTTAATTTTGGATTCATTAAATTGTATAGTTTTTTAAAGAACTTCATGTCTCTTTATGAAATACGTATTTTTTATTTTTAACATGGGAATGTGAAGACTTGTCGTTAAATTCTATTTATTATTTATTGCATTTGCTTTTAACGCCTTTTTTTTGTTTTATTTTGATTTAGAACTGATTTTACAACATTAAGCTACTTAAAATACTTTTTTAAATAATCATGTTCGGGTTTCAATTTGCATAATGACTTTATTTTAAAATAAATTTTGAGAAGATTTATAATTTGTCTTAATGATTTCAACTTTTAGTGAATTTATTTTTCTTTTATTAAAATGATTTTTAGAGCTTCCAAATTCGTTACTAAATTTTTTTGTTATCATTTAACAATTAGTCGTTGGCGACATATAATGTATTTATTGTTTGAAAATTAACACAACAAAACGTTCGCGTCAACACATCATT
>MEIZ01000068.1:58708-70828 GCA_001723225.1 Globodera ellingtonae
AAAGCTCGTGATAAAAAGAAGATAGGTAATTGCTTGCATAAGGAAAAGGTTGAATGAAAGTCAAAAAGTTATTGTCAAAAAACCTGATTTTTTTTGGGGGGGGGGGGATGCAGCCCCGTCTTACTTTAAAGAAAAATAAGCATTCAATAACATGTCATTTGTTGTTTCTTACTACATTCATACACATCATTTATCGTCAATGAAAGTGTAGAAAATGTAAAAAATCAATTTATGTAATATTTACATTATATGAATTAAATATTTATTAGTTTTTAATTCTATTTTTAAACAGAATTACGATTTTTAAATTGCTCTGAATGCTTAAAAAAATTTTAGTCCAATAATTTTTTCAGAGTCTCAAGAAAATGAATTTGTTGCTTATATTATTTTTATTTTTAAATGCAACACATTTAATTTTGTCGGTCAATGAACCAAAAGATGGTAAAATTCGACCAACTTTTGATGAAATTTATGGGAAAGGATGGGACGAAGATGGCCAAGAAAATATAAAAGTGGAAACATCGCCGTTAAACTCGGGAGAAAATGCACCACAAGCTGATCATGATGACAATATAGATCAGGATGTTGAAGCTTATAATTCGGATTCGACTGATCAGAATCTTACACAGGAAGAACCGGATCGCATTGATCAAAGTGATGATGAAACAATTGATCGAATTAATCATAAAAATGAATTCTCTGAGCAAGAAAAACGAGAAATTATTTCTAAATTTCACGCAATGAGAGAAGAAGAAAAAAAAAGAGGGAAATTTCCAGCAACAGAAATGGTTAAAATTGAGTGTAAAATTGGAAACAAATTGGGAGTTTATCGTAAGAAAATTTATGAATGGAAAAAAYAATTTTGCTTCAATAAAAAAAGTTTTTATGAAAAGAAAAAGCGCGAATTTATTGCAAGAATTGATGAGATCAAAATGTGCCAACCGGGAGAACAGATTAAACTTATCAAAGATTTGGGCATTTCTGAAGGGGCATTTAATTGTTGGAAAAAAGAATTTGGGCTTCCTATCAATTGTAAACTTTTAATATTAACTGAAAACATTTTAAATTTAATTTAGCAAATATTATATATTCTGATAGCGAKAAAATGGAATTGATGGAKAAATATTATAAAATTAAACAAAGAAATCCTAAACTTAATGTCACTGATATTGCCAAAAAGCTGAATGTTTCCAGGGCAACATTATACAACTGGYAAAAACAGTTTGATTCAATTTTAAATAAAAATTCGTTGATGAAGAACATTCTTTGGCGGACTATCACTTTATCGGATAACGAATATTCAAATTAAAAAACATTTATTTTTTTGGCAATTTTAGATAAAATTTAATGTTATAATGTTGCAGCACTTCTGAACATTCCATGCCCTTGTCGGATGATAATTTGTGGGCCTGGAATCTCGCAAAGAAAAAAAGGACATAANGATCATCAGAATCACTAAAACTGTTCGGCTCTGATTTTTCTCGAATTGGAATTATCAAAAAATGTTAAGTGCATCAATAGTTGTCACTGATCATATTTTTAAATCGGCAATTTAATTTAGTTTTTTGAGAAAAAGACAAATCGCTTACAAATTAACTTTCGCTTGATCAAAATTCACCAAATATAGAGCTTCTGAATGTTTGATTATGACTTTCAAAATATGGTTTAGTGCCCACTGGCCAAATTAGTTTTCATTATTTATTTGGAATGTCTTTAATAATTGAAAATAACGGTCAATTGGCCCCCGCAAAGCATCGTAAATGCGATTTTCAATCAGAATTTTAAAAATTTATGGAATTAAACGGAGCAAAAAAGGTGCCAGAGTTTTATCTGCGGGTACGCAATAACAAATAGCGTAAAATCTTCAAAAAAAATATTTCCTCACGGCGCGTATCGGCACTTCCGACCTCCCGAAGCAGAATTTTTTTTAAAAAAACTTAGTTTTGAAAGATTCCTTAACAAAAATGCAGTAAAAATGGAATGTGCTCCAAAAATTTAATTGAACAATTGTTTTATGATATTTTATTTTAAATTATATTTAGATGAAAATTTTTTTTGTTTTTTTAATTTTAAGCTTTATTAAGTATTGTTGTTTTTGTAGTTTTTTTTGATTATTTGTTTTTTTTTATTATTTAATTAATCCGGTTTACAAATATTTTTGATTTTATTGTTTTAATATTATTTATTATGTCCTTTCGTCAATGTCCGCTGGTCAACCATATTTTTCTTAATTAACGTTTCCATCCATTTATAAAAATGCATTTAATTTTCTCTCTTCTTTTCATTGTATAATTTGTCAAGAATCGTTTTAACTAGAATTCACACCCAAACAGCTCTCCCAAATACAAAAATGTTGATGTTGATGTGTAGATTATTTTTGAGTCAATGTATTAATTACATTTAAATTTATAAAAATTTCAAAAGTTAGAAGTTGCAAGTTTAAATGAGAAATTTGATGTAAAAACTATCGTACAATTTTTGCCGGCGGGCGGATATAATGAATATTTAATTTGTTGAAACAATTTAAAGCAATTGTTTTATATTTAATTCTTTTTTTAGATTAAGGTAAAATTTTTAAAAGGTTGTAATATTAAAATTGTAATTATTTTGCTTTGTTTTATATATTACAACTAACTTGCATTAATAATTATTCTTAATTATTTAAAGTTTTTGTTTTTAGTTAAATTATTTATTGGTTTATTTAATAAAATATAATCTATATTTCATCAAAAATAAGCCGGCGGGAGTCTTGGAGATTTTTGGTTGCAAGTTTTTTTATTAGTAGGATTTCGATGTAAAATATTATATAATGTAAAATTTTAATTTTTGCATCTTGTGTTTAGAAAATAAATTTAAAATTTTACATTTTTATGCTTGAACAAAGCATTAATTGTATTTTATTTTGGGTTCTCTTTGTGATTTTAACTTAAAATATTTTATATAAAATTTTTTAGAGAGTTAATTTTTATTTGTAACGCCTCACGAAAATTTTTTAAATAGGGTTTAATTATTTTCAAAAATTTTCATTTTAAATCGGAGTGAATGTTTTGATTTTCAATTCAGTATATTTTCTATTTTTTTGCTGAATAATTTATCAATCATAAAACAATAAAATCGGCAATTTATTTAAAGCTTTTACCAAAATAAATTTTGCAAGTTTTAATTAGTTTTTGATACTTTGGTTTTATTTTTCTGATCAACAAACAATTAATGAGCTAATTGATGTCGCGTGTCTATATTTTGCCCAAGCTGACCAATACCTCAATTAAAGGTTATTGCTTGATTAAATTTTTATTGGAATTTGCTAACTAAATGTTTCTTTGTTTTAGTATTCACAAATTAATTTTTCTTATTGATAGTTTTTGTATTTTAAGAAGTTAGTTATGCTTTCTTTATTTTTCCAAACGCAATGTCAACCGCATTGAATGTGGATTGATTTATTTCGTTAATTTTATTGTTTATTTTACTCGTTAGATTATTTTTATCAGTAATTCTTAATTAAGGTGTTCTTTTCACCTTTTACATTAAATTCTATCAAATGAGGTCAGATGATTCCCACCATCTAATAATCCCCCACTCTCAGAATAAGTTGAAAAATAATCCCCCACCCTCTAATAATCCCCAACCTCATTTAACAGTTCGAATCCAAGTTTGTCAGTTAACATCTTTTTCCACTGGGTAAAATTTAAGGAGATGCAACGGGAAAAATGAAACTATGAGTGTTCCTAAATTTGTAAAAATAATTCATCGTCTTCGCCAACAACGCCAAGCTCTAAGGATTTTCATCTTCTGACAACCCCGCTTTTGCAATTTTGTAATGCAATTTCCCCAAAATCTTTTTGACTTTAGGGGTGCCTTTTAGATTTTATTGCATTTTTGTTAAGCAATTTCCCAAAAATTTTTTGGTTGTTAAGAGTGGCGTTTTAAATTTTTTTGCATTTTGTTAAGCAATTTTTCGAAATGAGTGGCTTTTTAAATTTTTTTGCATTTTGTTAAGCAATTTTTTGAAATCTCTTAATTTCCTTATAATTGGTTTTATTTACTCTAGAACTTTTTTAATTTGCGTTACAAAAGGTTTTTAATTTTAAGTTGGTTAACGCGAAACATTTTTATTAAATTTTATACTTCCAAATTTTATATATTTTTGATGAAAATCTAAATAATTTTTTGGATAAAACTTTTGTTTTTATTTTCAATCCCCAAACTCCAAAACTACTTTTTGTTTCATGATAATGGTTGCCCCACACAAATTTATTGTCATTCATTTCCAGCAGGTTTGGAAGCTTAATATAATTCATTTTGCCATTTTATTAAGCAGTAGACAACTGAGCCCCCATTTAAAGGCGCAGGCACTTCAGTATCAGGTCTAAAGCCGGTAAAGCAGGAGTGGAGTGACAAAATTTTTTGATGGAATATTCGTTTTCAGCACTAAGAAAAACTAAAAAAGTAGTTTTGGTAATTTTGTAGTATGGGAGCTAAGGCGGTGCCGTTAAATAGAATAAGTTGTTAAAAATTAGTTAACATCCCATATCCGGATAGCCGCGGATTACACCGGATGTATCCGGAAATCGATTAGCATATCAGTTATCCGTCAGTATCTGGATATATCCGCGGATATCCGGATGGCCGTGAGCATACCTGGAAAAAACTACCCTTTGGTGGTTATCATTGCTTTTTTATGGAGTCAACTTTCAAAAACTTTTTTTTTGCTGCTTTTTATCATAATTTTCTTGATTAATTTATTAATTCATTTATTTTTACTAACAATTATTAGTAGAAAATTAATTCAAAAATGAAGTTGAATGTTTTAAGTCCCTTTTATAATGGTTTAGGTGATTTACATAATGCGGAAAGTAAAATGGTGTCTGGGGTTTTCGACACTGATTGATTTCGACACTGAAAGATTTCGACACTGAACTATTTCGTCTTTTTTCACTGTTTTCCTATGATTTCGACACTGATGAATTTCGACAAACTTTGATTTCGACACTGAACCAAAATTTTAAAAATGTTCAAAGTTTTTACGAATATTATAATGATAATTAAGCAGAAATCAATCATCAATGCAGATGAGAGTCCCACGCACAAAGATAAACGAGGGGATCACGATTTTGAAAACTGGGTGTTAAAGATTTTGAAATTTTAACATAAGAACTTATGATCTGGCATTGTGTTTATTGAAAATTTGTAATTGAAATGGATTTTAATTGTTTCAAAATCGTAATCCCTTCGTTTATCTTCGTGCGTGTGACTCTCATCTGCATTTATGATTGATTTCTGCTTAATTTTCATTATAATATTCGTAAAAACTTTGAACATTTTTAAAATTTTGGTTCAGTGTCGAAATCAAAGTTTGTAGAAATTCTTCAGTGTCGAAATCATAGGAAAACAGTGAAAAAAGACGAAATAGTTCAGTGTCGAAAGCAAATGAAAAGCTGATGTTTTGAATCGTAATCACAGCAGGATCTTTTTTGTTTACCTTTGCAAAAAAATGCAATTAATTTTTTATAACTCGTTTACGATTTGTATTAGTGTGTAATGTTTTCTTATTTATTATTTATAAACATCCATGATTAAACAAATATCGTAATGAAAGAATTTTAATATTTTTTTTTAATTTGCAGGGCACAAAACAGTTTTGAAATTAATTGAATCAGTAAAGATAAATTTTGTTCTTTATATTTCGCTTGAAAAAATAAAAATATTATTTTAACAAATTGTGGTATTATTTCTGTTATTTAATTTCTAACCTTTAGCGACTTTTATAGCCAATTTTAATTTTTCATGAATTATGAATGTTTATTTCGTTGAAGAACACCGTTCGGCTGCATCGTCCGCTCAGTTCGCTGCCGCCACTTTTGTTTTATAATTATTGATAAATTATTTTAAAATGTTAAAAATTTTAAATAAGAATATTTATTTTTGCTTAAATAATTAAGTTTTCAAAGTAAGACTAATAATGATTTTATTGACAACTCAGTCGTCGACCATGCCGGTAATAATTTGGGTTTTAGTAGTTTTAAAATAAATAGCAGTACATGGCAGGAATGGGAAGTAATCTTCAATGGGTTGAAATTTCACTCGGGGGTTACGGGCGTGTGAGGGTCGTAAAATAGCTCAATATTAAATTTACGTTTCAAATATCACAAAAATTAAAATATCGGATGTCTTTTTCAATTCATTATTTTGCTAAATTTTTTTGAATGCATTTCAATAATAGCAGAAAATCCTTGGCAAACACGGAATTTATTGCTTTGTTTCAAAGGTTTTGAAAAAATCTATTTTTCTAATATTATAGTATTAACTCGATTTGAACCGTTTGAAGGATATTGTTTGATAAGACAACATTTTTTCTTAATTAGTTTAAATTCAAATTATTTTAAAATAATTTGTTTATTTTGTAAAATAATTCATTTAAAATTCAAATTCATGAAAAATGCTTCTTTTAATTTTAAATTAAATTAAAAATATTTGCTGTATACTTAAATGATTTGATTTATTCAATAAAATCTTGACCGCCAACAAATTTTTGCGAACTCAATGTTTATTTAACTTTAAAACGGATGGGATAATATATTGCGTTAAGTTCAAGCTTTTTTAATAAGCATTAATCGATGTATATTTTTTGATTTTATAAGATGACAGTTAACCTTTTTAGGGTTGCTCACGGTCGGTTATCCAAACCGAACCGGCTTTTCTTTTTTTGAATTGTTGGGAGAAGCCTTGATTTAACAATCCAATTTATGCCAATAAATGGAATACATATTTTAGAACGTTTTAAAAGTTTGTCTTATTTGCCAGTGTGCACCGCCGGGAAAATTTTAAAATTTAAGAAAATTTTAAAAAAATTGGTTCAAAAATTAAATTTGTAAACCAAAAAGGGCTTCCCTATGGCTTGACAAAAACCAAAACTGAAAACCGGGGGGTCGAAAAACCGGCCGAACCGAAAACCTGGACCCCCGGTTTAAAATCGATCGTGAACAACCCTACTTTTTATGTTTTAAATATTTTAAAAACGGCCTGTTTTACATTTAATTTTCGAATGTTAATAAACTTAAGTTTAATTAAAAATAAATCCACACCCGTCTCAAGGACTAAGGGATCAGTCAGTGAGCGGCAAACTTAAGGGATCAAAATCACCCATTTTTAAAATTTTAAGTGTGGGTATATTAAAATTTCAGTTAATAATTATTAATTTTTTTTTAATAACGTATAAATTTGACGTTTTATCAGTCATATTACCAAAAATTGGCATTATTTTTTTTCATTTTATTACTTATATTTTCGATGTATTGAACTTTATTTAGCTATGAACAATTTATTTTACCTTATATCTCGCCATTTCGTTTGCATACTCGCTCGGTGCAATTATGCAAAAAAAAATTATGTATTTCTGTAATAATGATTTTTATTTAATGGTTTTTTTCTTAAATTGATCAAATTAGCTTTTATAAAGACATGACCAATGATCCAATCACTATTTCGAAGCAGCAGCTGTGGTGTTATTTTAAGATATTTTTTTATTTACATTAAGGATTTTTTGTGTCGTATTTTATTTGTTCAAAATTAAAATTAATTTGGCTTATTAAACAGCATAAACGTAGGTTGTAAACTGAGTTTGCATTTATTTACGTCTGTTTTCGAGCAATGGCATTTTGTTAATTGTGTTTTTTTTTACTTTGATCCATTAATTCATTTTTGATCTTTTATTTACATATTTTTGCCAAATGCCACTCAGACATTGTGCACATAGGTCGTCAGTATTCAGTGAATTCGTCACAATTAGTTGACAGTTTAGTTGCATTATTTAACGTCAAATTTCATTTAATTTGTTAATTAGTAAATATTAATTTGAGATTAACATGCTTTTATTTTATAATGTTGATTTTTCCTTATAATCTTTTCATGTGACAATTGAATTATGTATAAGCCAATAATAATTTATTTTTTAATGGTTTTTAATTATATGGGTGACTCGAATAAAAACATGATTTGTGTCTGTGCATTAGTATTCCATTTCTTACTTTTTTATGGCATCTATATATGTTTTAACTATTTTAATCATAAATTTCTAATAAATTTTTTAAAGTTTATATCATATTTTTTAATAGTTTAGATTGCTTGTAAGCCAATTTTATTTTTTAAAGACATTTTACAATAATCTAATTTATAGGTTTTCAGTTGAGCATTTGAAGAGTGACTTATTTATTATTTTCATGACTACAATATAACAAATATTCTGCTTCAAATTTTTAAAAATATTATTTCCAATTTAAAATTAAATACAAATTAGAGATTTAGGGGTGTAAATTTTTAATTAAAATAATAATCAATATGAATACGAGGAGTGATTGAATTTTACTACTAAACTAAAATATTCAATATATTGTCTGAAAGATTATTTTTAGTCAGAAATCTAAATTTTAATATAAAATTTGAAAATTCCTTTTTTTATTATTTTTAAATTTTTCTTGAAAAAAAGGATTTCAGATTACTAGTTAAAAAATCCAATTTTTGTGAAATTCAAATAATACTAACTTCTCGTAACTTGAATAGTTTCAAATTTTATAATAATCAAATAATAACCGACATATAAATACAATCCAATATGCATTTTAAAATTGTATACTTAAATCAAAAACAAATCCTAATTGAAGTAAAAATGGATGGACCAACGACACAAGTGCACCAAAAAATGGACGAATAATGAACGAATGCATTGGCGAACGGCAACTAAAAATGACGCCCAGCATCACATTTTATTGAGTGGCGGCGTGGAGAGCGCAGCAGCGCGTCAAAGAAAGAAGAGAAAAGAGTGGGAAATAGAGAATCAGGCGTGGAGAGAGCAGACTGTGCATTAGAGAAAGAAGAGAAAAGAGTGGGCAATAGAGAATCAGGCGTGGAGAGCGCAGACTGCGCATCAGGAGAAAAGAGTGGGTAATAGAATTTCAGACCTGTCTCTTATACACATCTAGATGTGTATAAGAGACAGAATCTAACCAAATCAAACATTTTCGATATCATTCGAGAGCTTACAATGAGCAGAAGCTAATTCATCATCGAAAATGAGTATTTTATTGCCGAATTAATTTAAAAAATAGCCTAAAAAGCGTAACAACTTGATCATCAGAACCACTAAAAACTGTTCGGCTCTGATTTTTCTCGAATTGGAATTATCAAAAAATATCAAGTGCTTCAATAATTGTCACTGATCATCCGAACGGCAATTTTTTTGAGCAAATCGATTAAACTAGTTTTTTGAGAAAAAGACAAATCGCTTACAAATTATTTATAGCTTTCGCTTGATCAATGTTCACCAAATAAAGAGCTTATGAATGTTTGATTATGAGTTTCAAATATGGTTTAGTGCCCACTGGCCAAATTAGTTTTCATTATTTATTTGGAATGTCTTTAATAATTGAAAATAACGGTCAGCTGTCCCCTCAAAGCGTAAATGCGATTTTCAATCAGAATTTTAAAAATTGATGGAATTAAACTCAAAAAACAAGATGCTATTCGAAGATCTAATTGAAAAAAAGCCAAGCGGTTTAATTTCTTTTTAAAAAAGCTCAATTCTGAAAAAAATCGGAGTTTTTCTTGCCAATCGAAGGATCTATTGATAACAATTGGGAAGAGAACGTGGGGGGAGGGGAATAAAGGCGAGAGCAGAGAAAGAGGGGCAAGAGAACACTAAAAAAAAGCAATTTAAAAAAATATTTCGGTCAATATATTAAAAAACGACAAAAATCCAAGTTTTCCTTTTAAAGTCGCTATTATTATCACGAGCAATACTTTGAATTAATAAACAAAATTTTAAATAAATTTAGAATAATTTTGCCAAAAACCAATTTTGTCGAATGGTCAATTTCAATTCAAATAAACCATTTGTATAACCTTTCCGCCCGTCAACGTCACTTTATATTGCCGAAATTGTCATCATCATTCGGCATAAAAAATAATTCATTATAAGGCTTTTAGTTATGCGAACAAAACAATCCAAATGATAATAGTGGGAATTCCATTGTTTGTGGAAATGAAAATTAGCTAATTATTAAAAATAATTTTTTTTCCTAAAATATTTTAGGATTTGCTGTACGTGTTGAACTCTTTCTACGTTCGATCGGTTACCCGATTTATTCAAAGTTACCAAATTGGATGCTCGCAACAATCTTTTTTCCGATACTCATTCAAAGCGAATAATTTGGTCACGGCTTTTATTTTGTTGAATCGATTGACCACAATTATAATGCCAATAAAACATGAGAAGTTAATTTTTTATATTTAACTTGATCCATGATCTTTCGGACCATTGTTGGGGGGACATTTCAGCAACGATTAGTCGCTTTAAAAAAATTTGTAAACTTTTTTGACGGATTTAAATCTATTTGATAAAATAAAAATGATTCATTTAAATGATTATTCATGTTAGCTGAGATTTTTTCATTATTATTAAATTAGACAGGCTTATTATTTGTAGCTAGGCGTTTTTGTCAAATTTTATATTGTTACAGTTTGTAACTATTATTATTGAAATTAATGTGTGTGACGTGGCGAGCGGCGCCGGATCAAGATGTTCGGAGACAATTTTAGGGCCCGGCTTAAAAACATTTCTATCAAATTTTAAATTATATATTAAATTCAGAAAATGCTTACAACAAATTTAAAAAATATGAATTTGGTAGTTATTACTAGAGCCGAGATTTATATTGACTAAAAACCGCGAAATATTTACTTAAAATATTGACCAAAAAACCCCCAAATATTGACCAAAAACCTGTCAAAATATTGATTAAAAAATGCGCAAAAACTGACCTAATTCAGTCAAATTTTGCGTAAAAACCTTCAAAATTCGTCATTTTTTTAATAATTTTTCTATTTTAATTGGAAATATAATATTTCCCATGTTTTGGAACATTTTATAAAAAATACCAAATAAAAAAATTTTAGGGAAAATTTCGATCTTTGGAGGTGGATTTTTTGTCAAAAAAAGACAATGGTCTGAAAATTTTTTTGATTTCCAAGGCTACATTTTTCGTTTTTATTGCATTTTCCTTAAGAAATTTTGGGAAATAGTGTCTAAAACATTGCATTTCTACAAAAATCTTGCTGGAAAAATGCCTAAAAATTGCATTTTTCTCAAACTATTATTGTTTTTGATTAGGAAAAAATGCTTTTACTTGATCTTCACTCATTTGGCATACCGTTTAAAGAAATAAACATTAAAACATTTTGTAATCCAATTGACTGATCACGACTTTTCTGAACAGTGTTATAAAGTCACGAAGAAGTTGATATTTATTTATAGTAACGAATGTTCTAATTGTTTTTTTGATCAGGAATAGAGGACTCAAAATTAAACTGGGAATTATCGATAACGACTTTTTGGTTTGGCTAAGGTTCAGACAATCCTAAATTGTCATTGTGAATATTCACAAACCCGCCAATTTTTGAAGAATGTAATTTTTTTGATTATTATTATTTTAATGTAAATGAGCGAAACCGCCGTCGCTTGATTGATAAATTCCAAGGGGGCATATCAATCAATTACCTATCCAAAGGTTGGAATTCCGTGATCGCATTTTCGAGTGATTTGCAGCTCCAAATGCGCAATGCATCAATGTTTGTTTTGTATCAATCAGATCGGATTCCCTTTTTGATTAGAGATCGGGCTGACCGAGATTCTCGATTTTTCTTCTTTTAGTCTTAAATCGAATATTACAGGTTTACATCAGCAGGGATCTGTGCGCTGGTCACCGCAATCGGTTGACCAATTCTTATAGGAATCAAAAATAACAGAATTTAAATTGTTCTCAAGTCCTCAGTATGAATGCTTTTATAAAACAAAAGTTCAAAACATAATAATACAATTGATGGAAAACATTTTCAAAAATTTCAACCAATAAAGCTTTAAATTCTTAATTTTTGATTGACGAATTTTTTGGGGCAATGCCAAAATTTGACTATCTTGACAAATGCACTCCCAAAGATCGAATTTTCAAAAAGTTTACGATTATTTTTTTGTACAAATTTTAATTCCGAAATTTTTGGAAATTTATGATTTGCAATTGTAAGAGTCGCGAATAATTTGTTATAAAATAAATTTATACAGGATGGGGTTCG
>MEIZ01000068.1:70898-81350 GCA_001723225.1 Globodera ellingtonae
AAAAAATGCCTAAAATATGGATTTATTATGGAAAAATGGCGAAAGGGATCCCGTCGTGACAATTTGAATCGGGTGGAATAACATACCCTTAAATTTATTGAGAATCTTTTAAAGCAATATTTATCAGTTTTTTTTTGTTCCATAAAAAGTACATATCAATGCAACAAAAATTCTTCCAATCTTTACAAAGACAGACTCCTCTCTCCATTCATCGTAGTCAAGCACAGAAAGGCGAAAAGAACTAAATAACCAATGTTAAAAATAAAAATTTTGAATTTTAACTAATAAATTTAAGCACTCTTTTCAAAAAGTACAGAAAGGCCAGAAAAACTAAAAAAAAATGTTAAAATAATAAATTCTTTTACATGTGACCAAGGCAAGTTTCCATATTTTGCTATGCCAACAGCTGTCACGCATTCTGTGCCAGCTTCGCACGCTGTCGGGAGTTTGTCACACTTTAACGCAAAAATTAATTTTTTTGTTTTTTAATTTTTAGTTTTTACCCCTGGGCCTGCTTTAATAATTTTGCTGGAWGATTCAAATGTGCCATTTGAACTAACACATTGTGGAAAAGCTGCAAAAATAAAAAATAAATTCGTAATTGAAACTTTCTCGAACTTCCAATCGATTGAGCGTAAGGCAGATCACCAAGCTTGGATATTGAAATTCGAACTTGGCATTTATAACCATCGGCACATTGTAACATTTTACACTAAATACTTATTTTTTTAAATTACCTATACATTTTATAGTTTATAAAAAAATGCTATAAAATAATAATAATCTATTAAAATATTCATTAAAATTTTTTATAAAAAAATTTAATATAAAACTTTACTCCAGGTCCATTATGAACAATTTTCGCATTTCCATCATCTTCTGTATTGCGGTGTAATTCGTCTTGACTCGTCACGCATTTTGGAAAATCAAACTTTTCAAATTGTCTATTGCCGAACTTGGCAACACCAACTCGGATACCGCACTTTCGACCATTTGAACATTTAATCAAAGCACACTAAATTTTATCATTTTATGAAAATTTAATTTATTTAATGACATCGGTTTTGATAAATTGATTTTGAAATATTAATTTTATAATAAACATAAATTTAAAATTTAAACTTAAATTGTTTGATTATTAACATTAAATTCACCCCATTTTTTACACCTTCGTACACGATCGGATTATCGTTAGGTGTACCGCATGAGTATGAAATTAAGATGGTTAAAAAAAGAATTAAAACTGTCATTAAGATTAAGAATTTCTAAAATAAACTATTACTATTGTTTAAATATTTAATTGTTGCTTAAATAAATTTAATTTTATTATTTGCAATAATTATTCACGTTTATATAGCGGCTCTTTCGTTTCAAATTTTGTTTTATCAGTTAGTTGGTACGGGAATCACATGACGGTTTTTTTCACAATTTTAGTACGAAGCTTTCATAACTTTTTGGGAACCAATGTCATGATTTCGATTTTAAAATTTGTGTTTGTTCACCAGCAATATGTACACAAGGCATCAAATCACTAATTAGAAATAAATTGATCATTGATTTGCAAAAAAGTATTAATTTTTGTTTAAAACACCAACTTGGACTGTTTCACCGTCTGAAAAATCGGCTTTAGAGTTCAAAATTTGAAGCTGGCACGGAATGCGTGACAACAGTTGGCATTGCAAAAAATATGGAAATTTGCCTTGGTCACAAGTAAAAATAAAATGAATTTATTAACTTTAACATTTTTTTTAGGTTTTCTGGCTTTTCTGTACTTGAAAAGGGTGATAAAAATTTATTATGTATTAACAAAAAAAAATCTGACAAATAAAACTCTATTTCCGAATTGAAATTAATGATTAGATATGCACAAAAAAGTTAACACTATGCTTCTTCTAAAACTTTCGATCATTTCGACTTTATTTCTTTCCAAAGTGTTCCACTTCTGTTCTTTCTGTTCTTTTTTGCGTTGCCAGATTCCAGGCCCACAAACGATCATCCGACGGGGCCATCGGATGTTCAGAAATGCTACAATAAGAAAATTTAATTAAACATTAAATTTGACAAAAATGAAAAATATTTATACTATAAATTTGATTACTCGTTTTCCGCAAAAAAATGTCGCTTCTTCGGCAATGAATGTTCATCTATGGAATTTATATTAAATGTTGGACCAAATTGTTTTATCCAATTGTATAATGTAACTAAACTAATATTCAGCATTTTGACAATATCACTGTCTCTAATTTTAGGATTTCTTTGTTTAATTTTGTAATATTTTCCCATCAATTTCAATTTCTCGCTATCGGAGTATTTAATTTGTGCTAAATTAAATTTATCAAGTTTTGYAAATAATTATTTAAATTCTTACTGATGGGAAGTCCAAATTCTTTTTTCCAATTAACAAATGTTTCATATGAAATGCCCAAATCTTTACAAAGTTTTTTCTGTTTTCCCCGTTGYCTCATTTTTATCTCTTCTATTCTTTRAATAAATTCACACTTTTTCTCATCATAAAAATCATTTTTATTTCTTTTTATTTTGCGACTTAAGCCAAATTCTTTTTTCCATTTATAAATTTTGTCGCGACTGACTCCCAATTTGTTTCCAATTTTACACTCAATTTTAACTTTTTCTGTTACTGAGTATTTTCCTTTGACTTCTTCTCTCATCGCGTGAAACTTGGAAATAATTTCTCGTTTTTCTTTCTCAGAGAATTCATTTTCATCATGAATTCGATCAATTGTTTCATCATCACTTTGATCAATGCGATCCGGGTCTTCCTGTGTAAGATTCTGATCAGTCGAATCCGAATTATAAGCTTCAACATCCTGATCTATATTGTCATCATGATCAGCTTGTTCATTTAGTGCATTTCCTTCCGAGTTTAACGGCGATATTTRCACTTTTATATTTTCTTGGCCATCTTCGTCCCATCCTTTCCCATATATTTCATCAAAAGTTGGTCGAATTTTCCCGACTTTTGGTTCGTTGACCGTTAAAATTAAATGTGTTGCATTTAAAAATAGAAAAAATATAAACAACAAATTCATTTTGTTGAGTAATTGGCTCTCAAAGTATATTGGTGTAAATAATTTTAATAAAAAATGTTTTTTTTTCAACTAAATTACCCAAAAGAATAAAAACTCCATCTATGAATTAATAGTTTGGAAAAATAAAAATTGTTGAGCAATTTAAAATATAGGATTTAACTAACTAAATTCTTAACTAATATAATATACATAATGCATATGTGGTTTAATATCTTATTTATTATTTTATTGGAAAAAAGCTTAAGGGATGTCGATAATTTTATGTGTATGAATGTAGTAAGAAAATATAAAATGCCACGTTATTGAATGCCATTTTTTTATCAAAAAAATATATTTTCGCCCACTTTTTGCACCAGCTTCCGGTCCAAGTCAAATGTTTTATTTTGACATTGCCATTAATCTCGTTGAGTAAACCTATCTCCGAAATCGATTGGACATGCACAAAAAAGTTAAACTATGCTTCTTCTAAGATTTTAGTTAAAATGGTTGTCGGCTTCTTCTGTTAACCGAACCGACAGTCTCCGAGGGTTGCTCAAAAGAAGCCCCAATTCTTGGACTTGTGAAGCAGTTGCCTCAAGTCTTGTTTGGTAACCCCAATAAGCCTGATCAGATTTTGTTTGCATTTACGATTAGAAAGAATAAATCCAAGAGTTTCATTTAAAATAGGGTAGGACGGTACCGCGACTTTTGGGAAAAACCGGGACTGGGACTAGATTAGTCCCGGTCAAAAAAACCGGGACTACTGGACAAAAAAAACGTTTTGGAAAAAAAACCGGGACCATTTATAACGGAGCTTGACGGAAGTAAATTTCAGTCCCAGAAAAGACATTTCAGGGTCGTCCCGGTCCCGTCCTACCCTAATTTAAAGAAATGTTGACACCCTTTCTAAATAAAATAAACATTGTAATGGATATAAAGGTTTTTTAAACATATAGAATATTTACAAAACTCATATCAGTTTACAGAATTTTGATGTGTTGAATGTGTGCCCAATATTAAGCAAAACCGAGATTTATGGAAAACCAAAACCGATTTTTCGAAAAAATTACAAATTGCGCCACYACCTTTGCGCGTTTATATTTTAATGGGTCTAAAAATATAAATTAATATAAAATTGTTTTAACAAAAACATCGATTTGCAGTTTAGAGAATACTTTCTTTAATTTAGCTGAGAGAGACACTCCGATGACCTTCGTCAACACTAGCCCCGGTGACCTCTCTACTCCCAAATGCTGCGTTCTCGACAACAAAACTGTTCTCATTTTGCTCACAAATCAGAAAAATGCTCGCCCAGTGAACTGATTTAAATTTAGAAAACAATCAATACATAAAATTACTCCACTCTGTTTTATTGATTGGACCATTCTCAAAAACTTTAATAATTAAACTGAAGAATAACACATTTTGAAGTTCAGCAGCAAAAATTATAAAACAAAATTTTCATTTAAATAAAATAAATATTTTTTCTATTTGGGTCTTTTTATATTTATTGAGAACTAAAATGTTGAGATTTGAATGAAAAATGAAAGACTAATTATTTGAAAACATTCGGTTTGAGCCCCTTGGCCCGCCCTCGATTTTTTCTAAACAAATGTTGTAAAWCATTYATTTTCATAGATGGATGGAATATTATGACAAATCAAATGTCAAATTCGTGATCAGCACCCACAAATCCCCCCAAAAACGTGTTTTAATAAAAATCCGATGGACCATTTCAATTTCTATATACTTTTTTATGTTAATGTGTATATTTTTTGCTTTTTTTGGAAGTTACGTACTCTCGAACAGCAAGAATTCCAATTTTAAAAACATAAATTTTATATTGGCATTATGTATYTTCAAAGTGCCATTCTCTCCCGCCCTCCCRTTCACAAGTGCCATCCATTGGAAATATATGCTTCACTCATCGGTGGCGCCAAATAAGGAATGGGTGGCGTTGGMCCAAAATCGATAGCAAAAATGGGGYCCAGAAACGGGCCAAAAATAAACACAAGTTTACCTTGCGCTTCACTAACCTATCTTTTATTTATGTTTTTGTTTTGTTAAAATTTTTTAAATGTTTAAATTATAAATAAATTATTGTACGGAATGTATTTTTTTTGATCTCAAAAAGAAATGTGCGAGGATTTTCTGTTTTTTTGAAATTTTGCTACCGTTTGAGAAAAAAAACGTATGAATTATTCAAACAGGCTCACACCAAAATGAATTATCGTTCGATGATGCTAGAAAATTCTTGATCGAAAAACGCCGAGATTTGATTGAGAATCTTGAAAAATCTCGATCAGAAAACATTCGATCAAGAATCTCGATCGGTCCCCCCGTTGCCCGAAAAAAAGTCTGGGATTTGCCCCCCCCCATTTCCTACCCTCTTACTTTCTTTAAACACCGAAATTCGACGATTTTTATTTTTTGCATAAATTATTTACAACCCACATTCCGTACAACACATCGATTTGGACGTTAAACTAGAAATGATGTCCCAATTCCCAACCCATAATTAAGCCCTAATGACGTCATCGTAAATACCTCCAATTATGTTTTTCTATCTCAGTAACTTTGTTTCTCATCGCAAATCTCCTTGAGGGAATATGGCACATAAAGTCATTACGAATTTTGTGCTCAAATTCGGTTTGTTTTTAACATTCAAAACATTATTCAAAAAGAAGAGCTCAGATTTCAACCGTTACATTTTTTCTTAAAAAAAATTGTTATTTTTTCTTCCATTTAATAAAAAATTTTTAATTTTCCTTGTGATCAATTTTTCCCGTCTTTATCAAAATGAATTCCCGCCCATCCAATCACTGATTTTCATTTTTCATTCGGCGTCATTTCAAATTTTTGGTATTTTTATTTTATTTTTTCATTTTTCCGTTCAGCAGCTCAGCTTAGATCACCTCAATTTTAACAAGTTGTATAAAAAAATAAAATATTATTCTATATTTATTTGAACATTCAAAACCACCAATTTTCAGAAAACTCACAAATGTCGCTTAAGTTCTCCAAATCCACAAATTGTGCACCAATTATTACAGCGCATGCCTCATCGATTCTTCGTCAACCACTCACTCACTCTCTTTCCGAATTACTAATGCCTTAAACARATTGCTCACCCAATGCTTGAACAAATTAAATACCAAAATTGAATGAAATTTAAGCAAAATTTCTGGTGATAAACACTTCTCGACTGCTTTGGCTGTTCTTGAATTTTAAAAAAAATTGAAAATTGCATTTTTCTCCTCAAATTTTCAATTCTTTACCTTTCATTTTTTGGCGCAAATGACAGGGTTTTTATTGTTCTTTCGCGATCAGCATATGTAGAATTTTTTTTATAATTTATTTTGATATTAGAATTTAATAAGACAAATTTCGAAAATGAATGTTTTGCCGAGAATTTTCATTGGATATATTCCATTCGCTTTCTAACCTTTGCATGCCCAAATTTCTGATGCACAAACTGCATGTTGCCGTTGTTTCGCGATCAGCATATCATTTTTAAACAAAAAAATTTGCTATTTATAATTCGCTGGGACGGATCCGTCCGGGCCTGAATTATGCTTTCATTTCTTTTGGCTCAAATGGCAAGCTTTTTTTGATTTTTTTCGCGATCAGCAGATCATTAGAATTTTTTTTTTTGGATTTATTTTAAACAAAAATTTTGCTATTTTTAATTCGTCGGGACGGATCCGTCCGGGCCTGAATTATCCTTATATTTTTTTAGAGTAACAAAATCCCCAGCTGCTACTCGGCGGACAGGTGACCTCTGTTTTATAGGCACAAATGCACTCATATAACGCCCCCACTCCGTCTCTATTGTTCTCTTTGCTCTATTCACATTCCATTCTGTCCTCCCTCAACTCTCCTCCATCAATTTGTGTACATTTACAGCTCAAATCTCAAAACCTCAAAATTAGAGGGGGGACTCGTCGTACACAAAAGTGCACTTCATCGTTGTAAAAATGCAATTTTAGATCACCAAATGACATGCATTAATTTTTTTGTTTTAATTTGATATTTTTATAAATTTTTTTAAAAGAGTGGGAACCGGATAAGATAGTTGAATTTTGAAAGTATGGGTTTTCAAAATGTGTGGAGGAAAAGCATCAATTTGAATTATATGTATATATTTATTCGTTTTAGTATAAATTTGTATTTATTGCTACACAATTTTTTTCTACACAAATATTTTCATCAAATCCAAATTGTCAACAAATGTCTACAAAACCGTAAGTTACCGTTTTTTTTTAAATTTCCGTAAAATTTTTAATTTTGAAAAATGTCCTAAATACTTTAAAATCAATAATAATAAAACTGAACTTTTATTTTTTTTCACATTATCCAGCATCCGTTTGCCCGACGACTGTTGGCTGGACATTCTGTCCCAACTCTGTCGGCCATTTGTCGCTTCTCAATTCTCGCTTGTCTCACGACGTTTTGCTACACTGGCCGACAGCCGCCTTTGGACAAAACGCCAAAAATTGTCTCCACTTTTTGTGCTTTGCGATCGAATTGGATGGGTCAACGGCGAGCAGTTTGTTGAAAAACCAATGCCAATTTGTGCTCCACCAAAAAATCTCCAATTATCTGTGAGTTTAATTATTTTGTTTGGCCCATTAAAATTAATTTTATTTTTATATTAATGAAGAAATGCTTCCAGTGTCAGTTCAGCAATTGAATCTGCTGAGAAAATTCACTAAAACTAAGCATTTTCGGGAAACTGATCTGTCCAAATGCAATTGATCTATTTCTGATTTTTTTCTGTTCAATAAAAATTTTGTTTTCGAATTTTTTTTTGTCTATTAGCTTTTGCTTTAGTGTCAAAAAATATGCCATTGACCCGATTCCCAAATCTAATCAATCAATCAATCAATCACTTTTAACAGTCCATCACCGTGTTCATCTGCAGCTGTATGAACAACGCGCTGGACTTCTTGTGCCTGCTCAGTGCCGCCCGGCCGTGTGCCGTTCAGCTTGAAGGCTCTGTCTCCGACACGTGCCAACTGCGGCATTTTGAACGGCCTAAATTTGGCACAAACTGAACGCATTCGACTTTGCCAACATCCGGTTTGGGGCCTTCCGTTGTCTGCCATTTTTTGTGCCGATACAAAATTGGAAAATGTTTGTCAAAGCATGCTCAAGGTGGGCAATTGATTATTTTTACACTTTTAATTTAGGGATGGCACCGCGTCCCCGCAAATTTAGGCCATTTTCAAGGATTTCCCCGACCCCGACAGTCTCACTCCCCGAAAAACCCGGACCCCGCAATTCTCAACCCCTCCATCGGAGTGCCAACCCTAAATATAATTCATTTAATCTAATCAAAATATTGTTTAAACTTTTTACTCAAATTTTTAATATATTTTTAAAAAAGAATTAAATTTCATTGTTTTTTACACCAGGTGCCGTCTTTGGAATGCCAACTGCTCAGTGACGCTGATTTCCCGCAATTGTTGTTCTGGCTGCACTATTGTGCTCCAAATGATCAGCAGGCCGTAGCCAACAAAAAACAGCTCCATCTTTTTTGTGATCATTTGCCTGGCATACAATTGGTCGAGGCGTTCKTTCGCCTGCTCATTCAGGCGTTTTTTTGGGTCCGGGATTCGAAATTGGTCAAAATGGAGGTCAGATGCGGACTCTACACTCTTACCCCTAGAAAAATCTTTTAGCCGACTTTGAAAACTAATTTTATTTTTTTTGAAAAATGGGGGGCACCATCCGAGCGGATGAATGAATAAAATGCCATTGACTCTCCAATGGGAAATAACAAAAATTACTATAGTTAAAATAGTTGTATAACGCTTGTCCTTCTTTGAATGGACAATAACAAAATCTTCGTAAAAAAGGCAAATAGGGCGCTTTTCAAAAGGTTTTTGTTATAACTTCTTTCAAAGCTTATAGGYCAAAAATTGTGGCCAAAAGAGCATTTCTGGCCATAACTTTTTTGAGAATTATCCTATAGCTTAGCTTTTGCATTTAAAGCTTCTACKCATTGCATGCTTTCGAATGATATCGAAAATGTTTGATTTGGTTAGCTTTGAGTTTTAACAGAAAAAACTTTTGAAAAGCACCCCACTTGGCTTTTTTTACGAAACGACCCAGCACGCTTTGAAACAAGTTGGAAAAATGCTTCCAAAATCTGATAACCTTTTTTATCCGACATACCTAAGCACACATTTCATCCCCAAAAAAACAAATGATGCTATAGCGAAATAAAATAAAACAATTTGAACAAAAAACCKATTGAAAACTTTTGTTACCGCCGAATGTTCTATCTTCAAAAAAGCACATCAATTTTTTGTAATTGTATAAGGGACGCATCTCTCACCCACCAAGTGGCATGTGTAAATTCCATACAGTGTAGAAATCACCTCTAGGCCACAGTTTTTACCCTGATTTTCGCATTCGATCTTCCACTCATCTTGGCTTACTAAATTTAAAATTTTAACATTAATTGATACAACATCAGTCTTAAGATTCAATAACATTTAGCGTTTATTTTATTGAATTTTATTATTTATGCATCAATTTTATATTTTTACTGTCTTGCGGTTCAATTCCTTTAAAGTAATTAGCGTCCGAGTCTGGGTCTTCATGGTTAGTCTTTGCCTTACTGAAGTTTCCATTAGTTTAAATTAGAAAATTGCATAGTAATCACGCAGTTAAGAAAATAAATGAAAAGTTTTAGGTAAATTTTAATAATTAATGATTACCTAAACCATCCAGCAGTCGTCACCAAGTTAATGCTGATGCAAAGTATGACAGTGAATAAAASAATTTTTGACATTTKTATTCGATTTCTGTTAGCAATTATTAAATAAAATTGTTATTGTTAACAATTTAATACCCCCGCGGCGTCTATATTACTCTTCAATGAGAAAGCATTTGCATTAAGAATGTACAATTTATCAACGACAGATGAAAAAAGGATGGTGAAAAGTGAATAAATAATGATAATGAACAAATAATATGCGCTTTTATACACAATTATATGCACTTTTGTGACCACTTTTGGCATTGTGCCATCTTTTTATAAAATGTAAAGTCACTCCTTTTTTTTATGTTTATGGTCAGAATTTCAAATTGAGCAAATATATATTTTGTAAAGCCACAAATCCCCCAAAAAATTCATGCAGCCATAACTTTTGATACTGATCAAAAAAGATAATTGGACCAAGTTGCTAGGACACCTCCTTCACGGAGATCCGGAAACCCCAAAATACACTGAAAATGGGGGTAAATTGCGAAAAAAAATCCCCGAGGGCTTAAAAAATTTTCTGAAAAAAATCAATTTGAGTGAGGAATAGCCCACAAAATTCTCTACAAACTCCAAAAGACTGCTAAGCTCTGCGACTTTTCACCGATGAGCTACAAGAGGATACACAACACATGGCACTGACCGTCCATT
>MEIZ01000068.1:81430-91728 GCA_001723225.1 Globodera ellingtonae
GGGCTTTGTTTGTTTTCCCTTTTGTCAAACAAATAATATTCGCCTTTATATACAAATATATAAATTATACAATTTTATGCACTTTTGTGACCACTTTTGGCATTGTGCCATCTTTTTATAAAATGTAAAGTCACTCCTTTTTTTAAGCTTTGTTTGTTTGCCCTTTTGTCAAACAAATATATTCGCCTTTATATATAAATTTTACAATTTTATGCACTTTTGTGACCACTTTTGGCATTGTGCCATTTGTCATTATTATAAGAAATAAAATTCTCTTTTTAAAAAAATTGTAAAGTCATCCCTTTTGTTTGGGCTTTTGCTTGCACTTTGCCCATTTGGCATGTGCCATTATTATAGAAATATAATTTTCTCTTTACAAAATATGAAGGCTGGCGGCTTCCCCACCAAAGCCAACGCCACGAAATAAAAATTTTCTTTGATTACTTTCGTAATGCCCCAAATTTTTATGTACAAAATTTAACCTGAATGCCGGCTGTTGAGGTGGTCACATATAATTTAGGGATGGCACCCCGTCCCTGCAAACTTAGGCCATTTTTTCAAGAATTTCCCCGACCCCAACAGTTTCACCCCCTGAAAAACCCCGACCCCGCAATTCTCAACCCCGCCATCGGGGTGCCAACCAGGGATGTCGATATCGTCTCCTCAAAATACGATACATGATATACGTTATTTACGATACACCAAAATACGATACGTTTTTTTCAAGCCGTGTTCAAAATTCAAAAAAAAAATTTTTTTCGGTAGAAGCTTTTTTTCATTTTAATTCTTAAAAAATTCGCAATGAAAATGCAATTTTTTGGAGAATTCTGCTTTCCTTCTGGGGGGGGGGGCGGCGATGCCGATAAGCGCCGCCGAGAAAATTTTGAATTTTTGACTCAATTTTATCTTCAAAATTTTCCACGGCGGCGCCTTTCGGACCGCCGGGCCTTTCCAAACCGCCGACCCCCCTCCCAAATCTGGGATCTCAAAAATTACGATACGCGTGATTTTTAGCCAAAATACTATACGGTACGATATGGCTCTAAAATACGATATTTACGATTAAGATACGATACGATACGTTACAGATCCCTGGTGCCAACCCTAAATATAATTAATTTAACCTAATCAAAAAATTGTTTAAACTTTTTACTCAATTTTTTTATATATTGTTAAAACGAATAAATTTCATTGTTTTTTACACCAGGTAGCCGTCTTTGGAATGCCAACTGCTCAGTGATGCTGATTTTCCGCAATTGTTGTTCTGGCTGCATATTGTGCTCCAAATGATCATAAAGCAGTAAAATTCAGAAAACATAAACATTAGATTTTGATTAAAATTTTAAAATATTTTATTATTATACCTATATATGTCGGCGTATTAGTATTTGATTATTTGGATTATTCGAATTAGTCTAGTGTTATTTACCGTCCATTGGGTGTACTGTAGTCAGAATAATTGTTGAACATAAAATCGTTGAAATGGCCGTTTTTATTTACTTAAATATTGGAAAAGTCTTAAAAATTTATTTAATGATTTTCGGACATTAATTACTTCTCTGAATATCGGAAATAAGGTTTACTCAAATCACGTTACAGTACACCCAATGGACGGTCAGTGCCATGTGTTGTGTATCCTCTCTTGTAGCTCATCGGTGAAAAGTCGCAGAGCTTAGCAGTCTTTTGGAGTTTGTAGAGAATTTTGTGGGCTATTCCTCACTCAAATTGATTTTTTTCAGAAAATTTTTTAAGCCCTCGGGGATTTTTTTTCGCAATTTACCCCCATTTTCAGTGTATTTTGGGGTTTCCGGATCTCCGTGAAGGAGGTGTCCTAGCAACTTGGTCCAATTATCTTTTTTGATCAGTATCAAAAGTTATGGCTGCATGAATTTTTTGGGGGATTTGTGGCTTTACAAAATATATATTTGCTCAATTTGAAATTCTGACCATAAACATATGACCACRAAAAAACTGGCTTAAGCGAAGAAAATTTTTTTTAATAAAATCACAATTTTTTTTGGTAGAATGAARGACATCATTTGAAAGCCCACAAAAAATGCTACAAGAATATGCAATTGTTTAATTCCGRTAGACTTATACAAATCATTTTGGAAACTTTATCTAGCGTCTCAAAATTTGACCATAAACATATGACCATGACTGTATCGATTTTGTTTGATTGCTTTCCTTATGATTAAGTTATGACAAGAGCTGGACGAAACTCAAATTTTTTTTCCGACGAAACGAAACGAAATAATTTTTTTTAAACTCTTCTTTTTTTGCCAACATTGATGTTTAACAAGATTATGAAACCGGGACTGGCAATAAGGAATTTAAATCTTTTTTATTATTCAAAAAATTGAAATTATTTGAAAAATTGATAAACTTTGTGAGGGTTTCAAAATGTAAAAATTTAAAAAAAAGTCAATCTTTAAGGGGTGCATTTTTCATTGCTTTTTCATCGCTTCCTTGCTAAAATCGGCTCAAAAACTTGCCGCTAGCCGCTGTTGGATCATAATTGGACATCATAAATTGGATTGTGGACGGGCATGAATCGATGGATCGTGAAAAGACCTAAAAAAAATTGAAATTTGATTAGRGAAACAAAATGCAAGAACGAAAACGAAATAAAATAATTGTGATATATTCATAAATAAAAAGCTAAAATACTTAAAACTTTATATACCAAGAAATGCGTATAAATGACAAAAATCATTAACGCATTTTTAAATACAAAAATTAAATGAAAAAATAATACATATATGTCGGCGTATTATTTGAATAAGTATTTAGGATTATTGGAATTTTTCTATTTTTGAAAATATTCAAATAATACGAGGAGTTAGTATTATTTGAATAAAAAAAGTTTTTAAATGAAAATCAATTTTTACTAGCAAAATTTGAAAGTTCCGTTTTACTTTATTGTTTCTATTTTTTTTTTGAAAAAAAGGATTTCAAATTTTACTGGTAAAATCGAATTTAATTAAAATTCAATTGTATGAATATTTTCAAAATAACACTAGACTAATTCGAATAATCCAAATAATCAAATACTAATACGCCGACATATATAGGTATAATAATAAAATATTTTAAAATTTTAATCAAAATCTAATGTTTATGTTTTCTGAATTTTACTGCTTTATGATCATTTGGAGCACAATAGTGCAGCCAGAACAACAATTGCGGAAAATCAGCATCACTGAGCAGTTGGCATTCCAAAGACGGCTACCTGGTGTAAAAAACAATGAAATTTATTCGTTTTAACAATATATAAAAAAATTGAGTAAAAAGTTTAAACAATTTTTTGATTAGGTTAAATTAATTATATTTAGGGTTGGCACCAGGGATCTGTAACGTATCGTATCGTATCTTAATCGTAAATATCGTATTTTAGAGCCATATCGTACCGTATAGTATTTTGGCTAAAAATCACGCGTATCGTAATTTTTGAGATCCCAGATTTGGGAGGGGGGTCGGCGGTTTGGAAAGGCCCGGCGGTCCGAAAGGCGCCGCCGTGGAAAATTTTGAAGATAAAATTGAGTCAAAAATTCAAAATTTTCTCGGCGGCGCTTATCGGCATCGCCGCCCCCCCCCCCAGAAGGAAAGCAGAATTCTCCAAAAAATTGCATTTTCATTGCGAATTTTTTAAGAATTAAAATGAAAAAAAGCTTCTACCGAAAAAAANTTTTGTCAAACAAATATATTCGCCTTTATATATAAATTTTACAATTTTATGCACTTTTGTGACCACTTTTGGCATTGTGCCATTTGTCATTATTATAAGAAATAAAATTCTCTTTTTAAAAAAATTGTAAAGTCATCCCTTTTGTTTGGGCTTTTGCTTGCACTTTGCCCATTTGGCATGTGCCATTATTATAGAAATATAATTTTCTCTTTACAAAATATGAAGGCTGGCGGCTTCCCCACCAAAGCCAACGCCACGYAATAAAAATTTTCTTTGATTACTTTCGTAATSCCCCAAATTTTTATGTACAAAATTTAACCTGAATGCCGGCTGTTGAGGTGGTCACATATAATTTAGGGATGGCACCCCGTCCCTGCAAACTTAGGCCATTTTTTCAAGAATTTCCCCGACCCCAACAGTTTCACRCCCTGAAAAACCCCGACCCCGCAATTCTCAACCCCGCCATCGGGGTGCCAACCAGGGATGTCGATATCGTCTCCTCAAAATACGATACATGATATACGTTATTTACGATACACCAAAATACGATACGTTTTTTTCAAGCCGTGTTCAAAATTCAAAAAAAAATTTTTTTTCGGTAGAAGCTTTTTTTCATTTTAATTCTTAAAAAATTCGCAATGAAAATGCAATTTTTTGGAGAATTCTGCTTTCCTTCTGGGGGGGGGGGCGGCGATGCCGATAAGCGCCGCCGAGAAAATTTTGAATTTTTGACTCAATTTTATCTTCAAAATTTTCCACGGCGGCGCCTTTCGGACCGCCGGGCCTTTCCAAACCGCCGACCCCCCTCCCAAATCTGGGATCTCAAAAATTACGATACGCGTGATTTTTAGCCAAAATACTATACGGTACGATATGGCTCTAAAATACGATATTTACGATTAAGATACGATACGATACGTTACAGATCCCTGGTGCCAACCCTAAATATAATTAATTTAACCTAATCAAAAAATTGTTTAAACTTTTTACTCAATTTTTTTATATATTGTTAAAACGAATAAATTTCATTGTTTTTTACACCAGGTAGCCGTCTTTGGAATGCCAACTGCTCAGTGATGCTGATTTTCCGCAATTGTTGTTCTGGCTGCATTATTGTGCTCCAAATGATCATAAAGCAGTAAAATTCAGAAAACATAAACATTAGATTTTGATTYAAATTTTAAAATATTTTATTATTATACCTATATATGTCGGCGTATTAGTATTTGATTATTTGGATTATTCGAATTAGTCTAGTGTTATTTTGAAAATATTCATACAATTGAATTTTAATTAAATTCGATTTTACCAGTAAAATTTGAAATCCTTTTTTTCAAAAAAAAAATAGAAACAATAAAGTAAAACGGAACTTTCAAATTTTGCTAGTAAAAATTGATTTTCATTTAAAAACTTTTTTTATTCAAATAATACTAACTCCTCGTATTATTTGAATATTTTCAAAAATAGAAAAATTCCAATAATCCTAAATACTTATTCAAATAATACGCCGACATATATGTATTATTTTTTCATTTAATTTTTGTATTTAAAAATGCGTTAATGATTTTTGTCATTTATACGCATTTCTTGGTATATAAAGTTTTAAGTATTTTAGCTTTTTATTTATGAATATATCACAATTATTTTATTTCGTTTTCGTTCTTGCATTTTGTTTCGCTAATCAAATTTCAATTTTTTTTAGGTCTTTTCACGATCCATCGATTCATGCCCGTKCACAATCCAATTTYTGKTGTCCAATTATGATCCAYCAGCGGCTAGCGGCAAGTTTTTGAGCCGATTTTAGTAAGGAAGCGATGAAAAAGCAATGAAAAATGCACCCCTTAAAGATTGACTTTTTTTTAAATTTTTACATTTTGAAACCCTCACAAAGTTTATCAATTTTTCAAATAATTTCAATTTTTTGAATAATAAAAAAGATTTAAATTCCTTATTGCCAGTCCCGGTTTCATAATCTTGTTAAACATCAATGTTGGCAAAAAAAGAAGAGTTTAAAAAAAATTATTTCGTTTCGTTTCGTCGGAAAAAAAATTTGAGTTTCGTCCAGCTCTTGTCATAACTTAATCATAAGGAAAGCAATCAAACAAAATCGATACAGTCATGGTCATATGTTTATGGTCAAATTTTGAGACGCTAGATAAAGTTTCCAAAATGATTTGTATAAGTCTAGCGGAATTAAACAATTGCATATTCTTGTAGCATTTTTTGTGGGCTTTCAAATGATGTCGTTCATTCTACCAAAAAAAATTGTGATTTTATTAAAAAAAATTTTCTTCGCTTAAGCCAGTTTTTTAGTGGTCATATGTTTATGGTCAGAATTTCAAATTGAGCAAATATATATTTTGTAAAGCCACAAATCCCCCAAAAAATTCATGCAGCCATAACTTTTGATACTGATCAAAAAAGATAATTGGACCAAGTTGCTAGGACACCTCCTTCACGGAGATCCGGAAACCCCAAAATACACACTGAAAATGGGGGTAAATTGCGAAAAAAAATCCCCGAGGGCTTAAAAAATTTTCTGAAAAAATCAATTTGAGTGAGGAATAGCCCACAATCTCTACAAACTCCAAAAGACTGCTAAGCTCTGCGACTTTTCACCGATGAGCTACAAGAGGATACACAACACATGGCACTGACCGTCCATTGGGTGTACTGTAGTCAGAATAATTGTTGAACATAAAATCGTTGAAATGGCCGTTTTTATTTACTTAAATATTGGAAAAGTCTTAAAAATTTATTTAATGATTTTCGGACATTAATTACTTCTCTGAATATCGGAAATAAGGTTTACTCAAATCACGTTACAGTACACCCAATGGACGGTCAGTGCCATGTGTTGTGTATCCTCTCTTGTAGCTGATCGGTGAAAGGTCGCAGAGCTTAGCAGTCTTTTGGAGTTTGTAGAGAATTTTGTGGGCTATTCTCACTCAAATTGATTTTTTCAGAAAATTTTTTAAGCCCTCGGGGATTTTTTTTCCAAAATTTACCCCCATTTTCAGTGTATTTTGGGGTTTCCGGATCTCCGTGAAGGAGGTGTCCTAGCAACTTGGTCCAATTATCTTTTTTGATCAGTATCAAAAGTTATGGCTGCATGAATTTTTTGGGGGATTTGTGGCTTTACAAAATATATATTTGCTCAATTTGAAATTCTGACCATAAACATATGACCACCAAAAAACTGGCTTAAGCGAAGAAAATTTTTTTTAATAAAATCACAATTTTTTTTGGTAGAATGAACGACATCATTTGAAAGCCCACAAAAAATGCTACAAGAATATGCAATTGTTTAATTCCGTCTAGACTTATACAAATCATTTTGGAAACTTTATCTAGCGTCTCAAAATTTGCCATAAACATATGACCATGACTGTATAATTCAGAAGCTCTCTGTTCAATTGTGAATAATAATCTTAGGCTTAGCAGAAATTTGGAAAATGATGGGGGCCTTATTGATTTTCAGAGGGAACTCCAATTTATTTGGGCTAAAAATTCACAATTTTATTTATTTTATTTCATTTTGTGAATATTTATTATTCTTTAAAAATTTAATTTGAAAAAATTCTTTAACACAAAAATAATTGACCAATTTTTGCAATGGAATTTTGCATTTAAATTATAAATTAATTGGTAAATTCAGAGGTTGTTTTATGCCAAAATAAAAATGGAATATTTTTGGATTTTAATTTTGGTTATATTCTTTACAACAAATTCACTCGACAAAGCCGAATCCGTACCAGGGCTGCACGAAAACAGGATTTTTCATTTTCGAAAACGAAAACGAAACGAAAAAAATTTTTTAGGACGAAACCGAAACACGAAACGAAAATTTTTTTTTTTCATTTACGAAAACGAAACCGAAACGAAAAAAAAATCTAGGACGAAAACGAAACACTAAAACGAAAAAATATACGTTTTCGTACGAAACGAAAACGAAAAACACGAAAATTTTTAAATCAAATTTAATCATAGGCAAAACCATTGATCAACCGAAAGGGAAAGTAAAATAATCGTTAACAAATTTTTGGATGAGCAGGGGTGCCAATTTGCCCTATTTTTATGGCAAATGCCACAATTTTGCCATATTTAGAATTTTGTGAAAATTTCTTATTTTTTGAAAATGAGAATTTCCCGAAAATAGTGCTACTTGATCTTCAAAAATTTAGCGGCGCCTATCGGCAGTGCCGAACCACCCACCACCCTTCAAAAAAGCATTTTTTTGAAGATTCCTTAAGAAAAATAACCATAAAATGCCATATTTTTGACCCGATGCCATAGAGTTGGCACCTCTGTAAATACAGGGGGAGTCGGCGGTGCCGATAGGCGCCGCCGAGAAATTTTTTAAATTTGATCGGTTTTTGATATGAAAATTGATCCAAAAATTCATAATTTTTCTTTGGGTTTGAATGAAAATTAAGAAAAAAGCATAGATTTGTGTAAGTTATAAAGGAAAGTTCGAAATATTTATTTTTAAAAATGTAAAATAATTTTAAAAGATTAATAAAAGAGAGTCGCAGGTCCGGGGAATCGAACCTGACAAATGATAACCCGAATGAGCTCAACACTAACCACTACACCACAATGTATTGTGGTGTCCACCACACAAGATTATCTCTCATAAAATTAAAAATATCTCCAAAAGTCCATTCTTTAGTAGTGCACTTTTTTTCGATTTTTTCGTAAATTTTTTCATTTTCGAAAACGAAAACGAAACGAAAAATCCTATTTTTCATTTACGAAAACGAAACCGAAACGAAAAAAAATTCTAGGACGAAAACGAAACACGAAAACGAAACCCAAAAAACCACGAAAACGACGAAAAACACGAAAACGAAACGAAATTTCGTGCAGCCCTGATCCGTACAATTATTTGATGAAATATTTGGAGAAGGCTGGTGGGACAATGACAAAGCCGAAGAATGGAATAAATTAACGCTTGAAAAAAATGTCCATCACCAAATCGACCGGCAGAACACCCAACTTGGACAAATTGAACCCAATTCGACTATTGTGGTGTCCACCACACTAGATTATCTCTCATAAAATTAAAAATATCTCCAAAAGTCCATTCTTTAGTAGTGCACTTTTTTTCGATTTTTTCGTAAATTTTTTCATTTTCGAAAACGAAAACGAAACGAAAAATCCTATTTTTCATTTACGAAAACGAAACCGAAACGAAAAAAAATTCTAGGACGAAAACGAAACACGAAAACGAAACCCAAAAAACCACGAAAACGACGAAAAACACGAAAACGAAACGAAATTTCGTGCAGCCCTGATCCGTACAATTATTTGATGAAATATTTGGAGAAGGCTGGTGGGACAATGACAAAGCCGAAGAATGGAATAAATTAACGCTTGAAAAAAATGTCCATCACCAAATCGACCGGCAGAACACCCAACTTGGACAAATTGAACCCAATTCGACTGATCAGCTTGGACCAATTGAACCCAATTCAACTGATCAGCTTGGACAAATTGAACCCAATTCATCTGATCAGAATCCTCCTCTAACAGAGTCTGATCACTCTGATAATGCCAATTTAAGCGAAAAGATTGCTGAAGATGAGCAAAAACGTAAAATTGTTGCCAAATTCAATGAAATAAAAGACGAATTTAAGCAAAAAGGAAAATATTCGGCAAATAAATGGGTTCAAATTGAGATTAGAATTGCTAAACATTTAAAAGTCAATCGCACAAAACTATACAAATGGAAAAAAGAATTTYGCCTATGTCGAAAAATTTTCTATGAAAAAGAAGAACGTAAACATTTAATAGAGAAATTTGATCAAATGAAAGCCGAGTTGCTMCGGGACGGATTCAAAAACWCTTATCATCAAGAAATAGATAKAACTGTCGTAAAAAAGTTGGGCCTCAGTTTTACAACAATTTACAAATGGAAACGTGAACTTGGCCAAACCAGTGAGTTTTTTGAACCCAATTTATTTATATTAATTAAATTTTTTTGCAGAACCAAATATACACTTCAAAAGCAAACGAAAGGAATTGATGAAACGTTATTATGAAATTAAGAACCAAACCCCTAAAATTAGAGATGAGGACATTGCCAAAATGTTGAAAATTGGAAGACGCACTTTGTGTAGCTGGAAAAAACAATTTAAACAACAGAAATTTCATCAAAATTCTGTCGATGGACATTTGGTGGAAGAGAATGCCGCYGCAAATGTTCAGGAAATCGGGACTTCGAATTCGGGAATATTTGAATGAAAAGATGGTCAACAGAATTTTCGACAATTCACTGTTTTTATTTCTCGATTTGCTATTTTTTTATCTAGAAGTGTTTTTATAATTGTATTCATAAAATTGTTAAGAATTTACCAAWTCAAACAAACAATATAGTTCGAAGGCACTAAATAAAAGAATCATTTGGGGAAAAAAGCCAAGCGGTTCAATTCGTTTTCAAGTTCAATGTGAAAAAGTGCACTCTTTATTCAATTAACCTTTTCACTAATTTTCAAATTGAAAAGCTTAGAGTATTCGAGTGCATCTTGTTTGTTTGATTTGGTTGAGTTTGAAAAAAGTTATAGACTTACAAATTTAAAATTTCCAAAATAAAATGGCGCCACTCCAA
>MEIZ01000068.1:124923-139452 GCA_001723225.1 Globodera ellingtonae
TTCGGATTCTACACCCCCGAATACCCCTAGAAAAATCTTTTTGTGGACTTTGAAAAATATTTTTATTTTTTCAAAAAATGGGGGGAGGCAAACCTTAGTACATATTACCTTTTTTTGTTTGCCTTTTTTCATTTATTTTTTAAAGGATTTACTATATTATTTTACTCATTTTTCAGTTTTTAAATCCATTTTCATTAACAATTTACCACATAATTTGTATATTAACAAAATCATCTGTCGTCTAACATTTTACAATGGATGAACTTATTCGAGTGGTCGCTTTGATTGACATGGGTCATTTTCATTCTACATTTTCTTAAACAAAAAAAATTCAAAAAATTAAAAAAAAAATTTGCTTGGTGTTAGATGCTTTCTACACCCAAGTGGAGGAGCGCGAACAGCCCCATTTACGTGGCAAACCGTTGGCTGTTGTCCAATTTACCCCGAGCACAACCATCGTCGGACAGTCAGTATTTGGCAAAAACATCGGAAATTGTTGTTTTTTAAACATTTTAAATGCATAATTTCTATGGTAAAACTATGCGCTGAACACGAATCCGAGCTCTGATTTTGCAAATCGAATTCCAAACTCCCGAACCGAGCTCGGTTTTCGTGCTCTACGCATATTTTTACCCCAGAAAACATGCATTTAAAAGTAGCAACATCCTAAATTTTTAAATTTTTTGTCGGAACCCCAATTTCCCCCGATGGTTGCCTATTTTTTTCAAATACAAAAAAATTGCGAAAAAACCTTTTTGCAGGTCAATTGCTGTCAATTATCCAGCTCGAGGGTTTGGCATAAAACGTGGAATGGACTGCACGGAGGTAGCGGCGTGCTTTGGAATTTGATGAAAAACAAAAATAAAATTTAAAAAAAAATTAAATAAAAATGTACCGGAAATTTGGAAAGTTTTTCTAAAAATTTTCTTTCTTTTTTTTTGGAAATTTTAAACATTTCTTATTTTCTGATGCGCAAACTTTGCCCAATCATCCATTTGTGTCGTGTGCCCGCTATTGAAGGCGTTGAGAAGGGTGACATCAGCAAATATCGGCAAGTTGATCAGAATTTGCTTGTTAAACTTWGATCATYATCGATCAGAGATGAAGTTCAGTGGGTAATACTAAAGTTGGCCACTCCATTTTTCACAAAAAAATTGTTTTTTAAAAATAAAGTTGGGAAAAAAACTGTTTCCAGGGGTTTTCGGGGGCATAAAATGACTACAAACCCGACCTCTGCGAAGCAAATTTGAATCTTAATTTTCAAAAATTTGTCCAAAAAATAATGTTGACCTCAAAATCTTCAATATTTTTTAAGACAAAAAAAAAATTCCGATTTGGGGTTCAAAATCGATCTAATTAGAATTACCGTTGATTGAACTAAAATTAATGATAAGATATTGAGCCGGGTGTGTCCAACTTTGTTCAAAATTGGCTTAGAAAATTTTACAAAAATTTATTTTTTAATTTAAAATTTATTTTTCATGTCAGGGACGCAAGTGGTGAAATTTTCAAAGTGTTGGTGGAATTTTCTGAACATATTGTTGTGGAAAAGGCTTCCGTCGATGAGGCACTTTTTTTTGTTTTTTAAATTGAATTTTTTGAATTTTATAATTTTTTTAAGGCATTTTTGGACTTGACGGAGGAATGTGAGCGTGAATTGGAGAAGCGAACAACGGACGAATGGGTTCAAAAGGTTTGAATTTTACAGGTCGGCTTGGTCAGATTTTTTTAGTTTTTTTAAAAAAACAAAAATTCGAAATTTTATAAAAATTGTGGCAAAAATTGACAATTTTTTTGACGAAAATGAGTCTTTTTATTGGCACAGTTAATTGCCGAGAGTGCCGAGCTGTTGCCAAGTACATTTTTGGTCAGTGAAAGTGACCGTCAACAAACGGTGGACAAAATGGCCATGGAACGGCTGAACAGCTTGAAAAGTTGGCTGAACACAACATGTCGTCAGTCAAGACAGCAGGTTGTCGAAGGATTTGAATGTGTGTAAATTTGTAAAAAACAAATTTTTTTGTAACAAAACCCCGTAATTTAATAAAAAATGGAAATTTTAGAGAGAATAATTAAAAAATGTTCTGAATCTCTTCGACTTTTTGAAACTTCAATTTTTTTTTTATTGAATAGAATTTTACGATTTTTTTTTCATATTAATTGCACAATGATTGGCGGTCTCTTTGAAAATTTTGATAATTTTTGCTAAAATATTTGGTCCATAAGTTTAGACCAATTTTCATATAAAACGACTAAAAAAATGCAACACATCAATTGCATATGTGAAAAATGTGATCAAAATGACCCCGTGAACAAACAAAAAAATAGATTTTTTCTTGAAAAAATTTTGTTTTTGTTGAGATTATAAAATGTTTTTTTGTTTGTTTTGAAACAGTTGTCCATTGCAATTGGTGCGACGGTTGTGGAACGCATTCGCAAACGTATCAAGGATGCCACGCAGTTCAATTGCTCGGCAGGAATTGGGCACAACAAAGTGCAGTTTGCATTTTTTTAAATTTTGTTGGTCTAATTTTATTGCAAAATTTATTTACTCTTTTTAAAATGTTAAAATTTTTGAATAAAAAACTGAACTGGATTGGCCAGCCCCTTCCCCCGTGTTGCGCACTCATCTTGCTGACTTTTTTGTTTTCAGATTCTTGCCAAGCTTGTCTGTGCAAGGTCCATATTTTTCTATTAAAATTTTTTTTTTCATTTTTATCAATTTTATTTGTTCAAGGCATAAGCCGGCGTGCCAAACCATTATTGTGCCACAAAATTTGACAACACTTTACGCGGAAACACCGATCAAATCGGTGCGCAATTTGGGCGGCAAATTTGGCGGTCGACTGATGCGACTGTTCAATGCGCAGGTAGAGGAGGAGGAGGTGTACTGCTCCGACATTTGCGAGCCGGAACGGGTCAATAAATTGCTTCACCCTTAACCGACTCAGACATTCTTAAAGCCGTTCGAAAGCTCTCAAAGAGAAAAAGATATTACTAAGCTAAAGCTTTGGAATTGGACAAGTCTCCAAAAATTTATGATTGGAAAACCCCAAAAATCGGGATTTTTTCAAGTTTTTTGCTCATAACTTTTTTGAGATTTGTCCAATCCCATAGCTTAATAATATCTATGAGAGCTTTTGAATGGCTTTAAGAAGTCTGAATCGGTTAATGAAGCAATTTATTGACCCGGACCGGCCTGCAAAAGTTGTCGTAAACCCAGTTGCGCTGATAAATATTGAAAAATTCATATAACAAACATTGATTTTTGTTTGATCGATCAATTTCACAGACAATGGCTGATCTGCGGGATATTCCACGAGACAAATTGTTGGCCAATTTCCATCCCAAAAATGTTGAATGGCTGACTCGACTGCTTGAAGGTCTCTCTCAACCACAAAATTTGTTTGCGAAGCTGGGATTTAAAAAAAAATTTGTTGTTGCTNCCGGGTAACGCACCAATAGGTTGAATTTTTTTATTTGAAAACATTCGCTTCAAAAAGAATCATTCAAAATGCTTTATTTACTAAATAATTTCGAGTTAAAAAGTTCTTTATCAGGTGTCGATAAACATTCCAAAATCTTAGAAAAAAGTTAAGATTTTCGTCTAAAGATCAATCAGAACAAAAACAAAAATTGTTGAGGAGATAAAGGCGTCTCAACAACTAAAAGAGGCCTTTGCAGTGCCCACATTTGTGTCGTAGATAAAAGCATTAAGGAGCTATAGTCACAAATTAAAGATTTACATAAAGCCCCACCCTGCTACGTTGTCTTGTCTTTTGGCCCGTACACAATTTATGTTTCTTGCTTTTTGCTCCTACTTTGCTCTTTCTATAGAATCAATTTCAATAAAAAGAATATCTTTTCCTTCTTTTTGGCCTTGGGCAATCCGGGGTTTGACCCTAATTTCAATAAAAAGAATATCTTTTTTCATCTTTTTGGCCTCGGGTAATCCGGGGTTTGACCCCAATTTCAATAAAACGAATATCTTTTTTCATCTTTTTGGCCTCGGGTAATCCGGCGTTTGGCCCAACAACCTGGACTGCTGGATCTGAATAGTCCGGGTCTGGATCCAAGTCTTTAATTAGTGCTTGTGATGCGCCCGGTAAGCTAAAAATGCGGAACCCCGAATTTAAAACATCCGAAAACTGAAAAAGACCAAAACTGACCATCAATAACTTTTTCATCGGGCTTAAGGGCACAATGTTTTAAAAAAAAGCTGATTTCATTGTTACCTTTTTCGTTTTAAACATTTTTTGCTCTCCAACAATTTACACCGGATTCTTTTAGTTGATCGACCAAATAATAAAATTCTAGAACCGGAAATCATTAAACAAAAAATGAAATTGATATATGGCCTCATTAGTTAAGCAGTGGTTGTACTTTGTGCTAAAGAACATTGCATAATTCAACAATCAGTTTGAGTGTTAGCCATAATTAATTTAATTTTTTTTTAATTTTAAAAATTATATGGTTAAATAAGAAATCAAATTTACACATCTAATTTTGGGATTTTTGTTAACTATTTAGGCCATTTTTGATGCTTATTTTGACATTTTTAATGGATTATTTAACTTAAAAATCGGGTTGGCGTCAATTCTTTTTCTGAACGATGTAAATCTCCTTCTGATCACGCAATACCTCACCATTTTTCGTCTTATGGTAACCATTTGCGTCATATTTTTTATTTATCAACCGTGGGAAGTTTCTTTAATATTAATTATGACATTTCGMCTTTTTTTTGTTACCAAAACCGTCTAATAATTTCCCATATTATACGAAAGTGGGAAAATAATTTCTTCGTCAAATATTCTACTTATAAATGCAAAGCGTAATAGGCAAACCATCTCATTCGGCAAAAATTTCTTTTCCATAATAAATTTTATTATTTTAAAATAGCATTTTATAATTCAAATTAAACCCTTTTTTTAGTTCTGTCATTTCCTTTTCTATTTTATTTGACGTGTCAAACAATAAATGACTTTTTTAAGTGTTCAAAATCCTTAAAAACGACCAAATTTTATTTGTATTTTTTGATTTTGTTTTTGTTTGTAAAAGCTGGTGTAATTCCAAGCCAAACATAGGTAGGATTAATTCGATGGTTTTAAWTTAAGCGGTGTCAAATTTTGTGTTGACGGGTCAAATAACGTGTTTAATGGGGTCCAATTTTTGCGGAGGTGACAGAGCGTAAATTTTGTTAYCATTTTAAATCAAAGAATATAAATAGGTGCCCCTTTTTGGCATGGTTTCTATGCCAAAAAGATTTTTAAGCCATTTAAAATAAATTATAAAATCACTTTATTGGAACGACCGTTCCCCCGCTAACCCAATTTCCACCTAAAAAACGATTTTGTTACAGTCATATTTAATTATTTTACAATTTCCCACCATATCTCAAAAAATTTCACTGCTTTAGAATGGCAATATTGTTCAAAAAATTCAAAAAGTCGCCTGTTGACGACAAGCAACCGCTTGTGAAAGATGATCAAATTAGTKTTAGCGATGTGGAAGCTCAGCTGATCACAACCGATCAATGTCAAAAAGAATTTGACGCCGCCGCTAAGCAACTTCAAAAACAGATTGATCGAGAACGTAGAGACTACTACATCATTTTGAATATGCGACGTGCTGGCCTCTTGTGAATTTTTGTAAAATGARAAAAAACCCAATTATTTGATTAACCTTCATTGATGTGAATGTTGTAAATTATTTTAATTCAATTGATGTTAAATCACTTTAAATGACTTTGCAAAATTCTGATTTTAATGATTATCCAGAGAATAGCTCAAACACAAAGCTACTCTGAAAAATTCCGCTTTCGGCCCAAGTGTTGAAAATGAAAATCGTCAATTTGTAAAAAATAACATTCTGAAAAAACTAAAAACAGAAGCGAATCAATTGAACAAATTTCAAAAACTTTACAGATAGCCAAAAAACCCCCAAAATTGCTCTTTTTCGAGTTTTTCACTTTTTTTGGCATAACTTTTTTTCGTGATTGGTACTTTCGACAGTAACATCACCAAACTTAATTTTGACGTGGTGAAATTTTAACAGTAACCATAAATTTCAAAAAATTTAAATCAAATTTTATTAAATTTTAAAAGCATTTACCTAATTAATGACCCAAGAACGAGTCTTTTTGGATATTTTATTTGGGTCACATGCTCGTCGCAAGCCTATTTTTGCTAAATGAAATTAAAATATAATAAATAAAGTTGTTTTATTTATTTCAATTAACATTGAATAGACTAAAAAMTGTCAATTTTGATGCAAATTCAACAGATTGTCATTATTACTAGGGTAGGACAAACCCAGTTTTCGATTAACCGGGAACAAGGCTTTTAAAACCGGTTTTTAAACTTTATCAAATTGTTTAAAATTGGCACCAAAATAAACCGGTCGTATCAAAAACCCCGGTTAACCGGGTACAAAATCATAAAAAATCATTATTAAAAACTATTCACAACCGAAATTCATTGAATAAAAATTACGAATAGGAGGATCAATTGTTTATTTGAAGTTTAATTAACATTAACATTTTTTTCATTAAATTTCTTTACACGCATGCTTTGCGTGCAACAAAATGTGTAATTGTTAGAACTTTCGTGACATACTAATTTACATTGGCAGCAGTGGCCACAAATCGTAAGTAATTGTGAGAAGTCGCTTTACGTTAAACATTGACGACATTATTGTACTTTTTTATTCTATTAGACGCGGGAATTGGGCCATAAATGATCATAATTGACTATATGACGATTTAATCCCGTCAATGGCACTTTATATTGCCCAAATTGTCACAATCGTTCGGCACAAAAAGTTCCACAACTCATTCTATGCGCTTTTTGTTATGCGGGCAATTCCGGTAACGAATTAAAATTGGGCGGAACCGAATTCAGATTTTTATAAAAAAAAGAAATGATTTTGATGACATACTAATTAGAAACATTAATTTTTTCAAAAATGTTTAGGATTCGCTGTTCGAGTTGAACTCTTTCTACGGCAGTCTACTACCCACCATAATCGGTGCCGTCTTTACGCGATTTATTCAAAGTTCCCTTATTGGATGGTTGCAATGTTCTTTTTTATTGTCGGACACACTTTCCAAGCGAATAATTTAGTCACTATTTTTATATTGTTGAATCGACTGACCTCATAATGCCAACAAACATGAGAAGGTCGTTTTTTACAATAATTTAAATGATATGTCATTTACAGGGCTGGCACTTTTAGGCATGAAAAATTGCAAAATAGGCGCCTAAATAGTAGTGATGCACGAGACCCGATACTCGAGACTCGATACCGAGACCGTGACCCAAAAAGCCCGAGACTTTTCTCGAGTCGAGACTCGAGACGCTTGTGCATCACTACTAAAATAGGTGAGAAAAAATGTCGAAATAGACACAAAAATCCTCAAATAGGCATAAATAGGCATTATAAAGTCCACTCTAGAAGCTCCAAAAAAAAACTTTACTGTGCCAAGTTTGCAGAAAAATAGGCATTTGCCTAAAAGTGCCAGCCCTGGTCAATTTAGGTTTAGTCATTTGGGCACTGGTTAATTGAGCACCAATTCTTTTAAGAACGAGGGTTGTTGCAAATATTTTGACGCCTCACAAACCTGTTTTACATTTTTTTTTTGTGTGTTCATCKAGGTTTGCCTGTATTTTCAGGCCTTGCAGTTTAAATTTCGGTAATTTTTTTAGATATTGAATCCGGTGCCAAAATGACATTAGTCTACACATGACTAGTGCCCAGTTAATCTGAATCCAAAAAAACCATAATATATAAAATGTACATTTGTATATGTTTTTAAGTTGTGGCGTAAAGTTTCTTCCGCTTTTAACAATTTTGGTTTTGTGTGTGCCAGCCTTTACGTGTTGGCCGATATTAAAATTGGATGCAATCATTAAATTGAACAATCCAAATTCAACCACCGACTTTTCTTTTATTAAACACTCACAATTTTTTGCCATACATTTTGTGCGTCGCAATACAAAAAGAATTAATTAAATGATGGTTGGCTAATGAAAATGTATGCTAATAAACGGCATCAATTAGTGAGTTATGTATATACAGTAACAGACGATAAAAGACCCAATGACAAAAGTCCGGTAGGCCAAAATTGGARAAAGTGTCCGMTAGTGAAGAAAACGACAAAAGGTCAAGTGTTTTTTGAAAGGTTAATGCATTTTTTTCTGAATTCGGACATTTTGTCCTTTCCCACTATCGGACATTTTGTTRGTTGGACCTTTTGTCCACGTACGAGTAAAAATGTTATTTTTTGAATAAAAATATATGAATCAATCTCAAAAGATCTCGAAGAGTTGAAGCTAACATTAAGTTAAAACTTTGCGATTGGCCATGTGTTCAAAAAGTTATGACCAGAAAACCCCCAAAAATTGGGATTTAAACTTTTTCAAGTGTTAAGGCCATAACTTTTTTGATATTTGTGCCGGTCTTGATTGGTGGATGAGTTGGGTTTACCTCATTAGAGGGAACAATCTTTTTTCAAAAAAGTCAGAAATATGAGCTCAACCATAAATGCCCAAGACTTGACGGAAGCTGACTGGACTTTTTGTTAACAAAATACAAAAAAAAGAAGAAATTAGTTTCATTGTGGCGTATCTAATTGGCGCATTTGAAGTTTAATTAACAATTATTTTTTGAATCCTGGCCTCATTAAATTTATTTAAACGCATGATTTGRTTTCTTGGCATACAAATTACATGGGAAGAAAGTTGGCKCAAACCGTAAGTAATTGAGAGGAGTCTGTTTTTATGCAAGCATTCAATATTGATGTCATCTTATGTGATCTTTTTTATGAGTGTTTGCGTTTTCTAACCAAATTGTGTAGTAAAAAAGGTTAGCACAAACGGCAACAACAACGGTGATGAAATTGATTGATTTATGCATTGGCAACATTTTTTAAAAAACAATTAAAAAAAACTTAAATTTAAAATAAAATTAATATGTTGATTGATTTGACGAAAACGAGATCGGGATTTTTGGGAAAAACCGGAATCGGGACGGGATCGTGAAAGCCGGTATCGGGATCGGGATTTCAAAAACTGGGATAATCCCGCCCGATCCCGGCCGGGATCCCGATCCCGGCCTACTATATCTAAAATGCTGACCGATTTTCTTACGGCGCCTATTTTCATATTTTGGCGTTTGTTATTTTTATAAATTTTTTCCCCAAAACATTTATTGTTGTGAGAGGAAAATTGATAATCTAAATATTTATTTGCCATTAAAGGTCAACTATCTATGTATCAATTAAATATAATTAGTATTTAATAACACTACAAAATTGTTATAAAGGACATTTAAAATTTGTTTATATTTCAACAGTAAATTATATCAATGAACCATAATTTGATTTTCTATTAAGTTGGCATTCGAAAATGTGTTCATTAATGCATACAATTAAATTATCCATTGCGTTCGATTTTATGACATTTTTAAGCAACTTTTACCAGTCTCATTTGTACATTCAAATAGAGCCCGGACTTGAGCTTCGAGCGAGATCTCGAGGTCGAGATTCTCGAAAAAATCTCGGGTCTCGAAAAATCTAGAGCCGAATCAGTCGAGAATCGAGATTTTTTGAGAAAATTTTTTGGAGTTATTTTATTTATCGAAAAAATAATTTTCAACCAATCGCAAGGAAAAAGTTTAGGCTTTCTCTGGCACAATTTTTCGATAGTAGTTTTCGTCTTTCAATTGGTCTTTAAAAGCCATTTTTGCACTTAGTGAGTTTAGTGAGCCGAAAGAAATGAGATTTTCGCATACATAATTTATAACTCTGACCTCCTATTTTCAATAGTTATGGGCACTTCCGTTGTTCGAATAATAATGAATTCATTCAATTGGAGCGCATTTGGATTTGGCGTTATTTTGAATGGCATAATGGTCCATTTGGCACACGCCCAAGTCAATGCGAATGTACAGCAAGGTAATTAAGATAAATATTAACAAAAATAAAAAAATATATTCGATTCAATAATATGCATAGAATGTTATATAAATATAATTCAATTTAAGATATTATTGCAAACATGCGCAACCGACTTTGCTTTGCTTACAATTACTTTACTTTTTCAAAAGGTTATAATAAATATAACAAATCCAAAAATTTGAGCATTAAACGCGTTAATTTTTGTATTTGTGATTTTTGCGTGGTCGGAAAATGCGACCATTTTCCGACCACTATGGGGAGGGGGTCGGGTTATTACGAAAAAATTGGCTTCAGTATTTAAACATGCTTTCGAGTATTCCAATGTTCTTACCGTCTGCTTTGAATCCAATTGTGTCAATCCGTATAATACAGTATTATCGCAAAGCTTTTGTAAACGGCTTTAAGTGTATAGGTACGAGTTAAATAAATTCTAAAAATACAAAATCATCAATCATTTTGCGGGTCGCTGAAAACGCGCGCGGTCTTTAACCACCGATCGTGCACTTATTTGGTTAATTGTTTATCAATACAATTTTTTTTAGTCAAATGCTTCAAATTGTGCGGACAATCTGTTCAATAAATCTTCATGCGGGAGAACTTGAAACGCAAAATGAATCTTACAAAATCAAAAGCATGCTGTTATCTCGATCGATCCACCCGGGTTTTAGGCCCATTAATCCGGGTTTAGCACTTAACCCAACCCGAAGACGAGCACCAGGCCCCAGGGCTGTGCAAATTGGAAGTACGAAACTCTTTGAGAAAATCCTTTCGCTARAATCTTGGTGATGAAATTTATTTAGTTTTTAGTTAAAAAATTCTTCAAATTTTTTGTTCCGCATTTACATATTCTTAGCCTTCTTATGGTTATAATGAAATGTTTTTAATTTATTTAAATTTTTATTCAGAAATTTATATTTGTCTATATATAATAATATCGAAATAATTTATTCGATAAATGAATTTATTAGGTTTGTGGTGTCACATAAAATTTGTTGCTTTTAGTTTTTATCATTTAAAATGTTTTAAATATTTCCCATATCATAATTTGAAAATGTTAATACCTTTCCGCATTTCACACAGCAATTTTAAATTTATATAATTTTTTGTTTTGAATGAAAATTGTATTGTAAACTTGAAATATATATTTAAATAAGAATATTGGTCTTGGTATAACTTGTTAATGAATTTTTAAATTATTTATTAAATTTTTATTATCTTTGTTAAATGAATATAAAAATTATTATCAGCAGAATTAATTTTTGGCATAGTTAATCGTTTCCAATTGAATATTTAATATCAAAGTAGCGCAATAATTGAAATTATTTCCAAAAATTACTTATTTAAATTAAAATAATTTAAAAACATTGATTCGGTTAGGCCGGGTTTGTAACCTCCGGTTTTCGATTTCGGTTTTTGGCGACACCCGGCTAACCGAAAACCGATAACAAATATCGTTAAAGTCACAATTTTGCGCGGTAAGGGATTCCTAGCGTTCCTAAAAACTTGAAAAATTACCTTATTTTTAAAATTTTGGTTGCAAATCTCTTAACAAAATTGAGTCAAAATCCAAATTAGATCGGCAAAATTTCCAAAATCTACGCAATTTTCTTAATAAAAATTTAAAAAATTTACTGAAATCGGAATTTTCAAAAAAATGGCAATACAACAAAAGGTACATCTACGAATCAATTTATTTTGGTGCATATTTTTGCCTTTTTTGTATCAAAAAAAGGGGCGGCTGCGATTGGTTTAAGCCAATTTATGGGCCTTCAAATTCCCACAAAAAGTGCCGATTGGGGACTGATCACCTTACTTCTTTTTTTAAATCATTCACACTTTATGACCATTAACGCATAAAAAATGTTGGAAGCCTATTAAATCTTTATCAAAGTTCATCTAAATTATGAATTTTTTCTGAGAAAGACAAAAAGGGCCATACCATCAATTAATAACATAATTATGACGACATAATGATAGGCCTCTCTCTCTCCACATTGACAAAAACTCGGACCGTCTGTCTCAAAATTAAAAAGCAGGCCAGCGAGAACAGTCCATTACATAGTAATTAAAAATTAGTGGTTAAAGAAGAAAACAATTTTTTTTTGAAATTCATTCAGTTAAGGTCTGAAATTCGTTCAAATATTTATTGAAACAGTCCTCTCTTAATTCTGTGAGTTTGCACATTTAATTTAATGTGAAAGTGCCAAATTGTTTATATGTTATATTAATGAAACGTAATTTAATATTTTATTGAATATCGTAGTTTAAAAAGTTGTTCATTAATGCATACAATTAAATTATCCATTGCGTAGTTTTGAGACCCTCAATTTTCTCGCATGTTTCAAGAAACTTTTGCCAGCCTCATTTGTACATCCAAATTATAATTTTTGAAAAAGTTTTAAAAGGTTTTTATATATTCTTAACAAAAAGCAAATTTACTTGGTAAATTCCTATACTGGATTTTGAATAGTTATGGGCATTTCTGTTGTTCGAATAATAATGAATTCTTTCAATTGGATTGGATTTGGATTTGGCGTTATTTTGAATGGCATAATGGTCCATTTAATTGTTCGGCACACGCCCAAGTCAATGCGAATGTACAGCAAGGTAATTAAAATAAAATTAACAAAAATTAAAAAATATATTCGATTCATTATATGCATAGAAATGTTATATAAATATAATTCAATTTAAGATATTATGCAAACATGCGCAACCGACCTTGCATTGCTTACAATTAATTTACTTTTTCAAAATGTAATAAAAACATATCAAATAAATGAAACTGAAGGGGAACGGACTGATCTGAACACTGTGAATAGTTCGAAGATGGGGAAGAGTTAAATTCAAATAAATAGCGTAGAAATCGGAAAGTCTGATACGTTTCTTTCTCTAGTCAATGCTTATGAACTTTTAAACTTTTAAGTATATGTTCACAACGGACAAAGGTGAATCAGAAGTGATTACGGGCGGTCTGATCACTTTCAATGGAACACAAAATCGGGGATGGAATCTGTTGGCTTCGGTTTTCTGGATTTTTCTTGTTTATGTCTCGCTGTTTGGTTATGTGGCACAATTTATTTATCGCTACCTATTGCTGAACTGGTTGAAAAGCTTTTTTTATATTGATTTTAGAAAAATATGTTAAATTATTTTTAATATTTAAAATAATTATCATCAATAAATATAATGGATATTATTGCTATTGAAATTATATTTAAATACAACCGAAAATATTTAGGAACAAAACATTATCGACATTTAAATATTTTATTCTGTTCGGAACAATGCTTTCTATTCCATTTGTATATTGTGTGGATTTATTCATTTGCTATTATCCACCAACGGGCCACTTATATTTGGAAGATCAATCAGTTGCCGACATTCTTGCTTTAAATATCACTGATCATATTGCACTGACCGGACACTCGTTTAATGTGAAAATTAAAATTATTATAATTAATTTATAAAAATAATTTAGTACTAATAGATTTTGAATACCTAATCATTTTATTTGCATTTATAAGAATTGGAAGCAGACAATGGGATTTTATTACATGCTAATTGCTTGCACCATTGCGTACATAATCATGATCACATTGGCATTTCTAATGGACAAATTCTTGAAGGGACGTTTAAAATTGGGGTATTATATGATTAATAGAAATTTAATTTTTAAAGAATATTTAGAGCATCCTCAGCACAAACCGTTAAAATGGTTGAAATGAATAAGCAAATTTCGCGAAATCTTATCATTCAGGTCAAATTTCTTAATCATTAAAAAAAGGTTTTATAAATAAAGAGTTTGCGAAAATGTAAAATCGTTTAGCATCTTTGGTAATAATGGAGATTGTGCATGCCAACATTTTTTTGTTAATATTTCAAATTTTTCAAATGAATTTCTAACCTCAAATTTCGGTATTTGTTTTAATAAAAAATTCAAAAGATTTGTAGGCATCGATGCCCTTCTTTATATATTTGTCAACGCTGTTTTTACTTGGCATTATTTTGTTCAAAATTGATGTCAGCAGATGGGAATGGCTTCAATATTACAACATGCTTTCGAGTATTCCAATGTTCTTACCGTCTGCTTTGAATCCAATTGTGTCAATCCGTATAATACAGTATTATCGCAAAGCGTTTGTAAATGGCTTTAAGCGTATAGGTACGAGTTAAATAAATTCTAAAACAATTTATTTATTTTTTAGCTAAATGCTTCAAATGTTTGTGCGGACAATCTGCACAATAATCTTCAACAAAAAAATTGCACGTATATGCGGAAGAACTTCAACGGAACACTTATATCTGGAAGATCAATCTGTAGTCGACATTCTTGCGTTAAATATCACTGAACATATTGCATTGACCGGGCATTTGTTTAATGTAGATTAATTAAAAAATTTTAAAATTAATAATATTTTAATTAGTAATAAAATACAGTCCGATCTTTAGGGGTGTTCACTTCCGATCCCCGACCCTAAAAAAAGTTGGGGACGGGGTCGGGGAAGTGGGACTGCGGGTCGGGGGCGCGTTGGCCATGTCGGGGGTCGGGGACGACCCCATTTTGGGGCTCG
>MEIZ01000068.1:147895-161357 GCA_001723225.1 Globodera ellingtonae
CGATAATTTAATTATAAACACAAAAGAATGCCAAATGGAAGCCGCTAAAGTCGTCCATGGTTTCTATTTTGGCAAATTCGGCTCCCCGGCGTTGTTTCAACATTTTCATAAAATGGGCTTGGGCTTTCTCGTTTGACGGCGTGAGGAGGTCGACGACGGCCATGTACAGGCAAAGGTGCTGCAACTCCTTGTACTCAGCGTCAGGATGATGTTTACATTGCCGACAAGTTGCATGAATGCAGTTGTTATCATATCTTTTTTGGTGCTTTGTCCAAGAAACGGACGCCCAACAGCAAACTGTAGTCGTTCAACTCATTTTCGGTGAGGTACTGTAATTTAAACAAAATTTTATAAAAGATATAAGTTATGAAATTGGATTTTGAAGACATGTATGGGCAACAGTTTGGTTTGTTGCCCCATAAATTTTTTTTTTGTTTAAAAGTTGATAAAAGGTGTTTTCTAGGGGGTATCCCGAGGCGTAGAATCCGAATCTGACCTTCTATTCTACCTACTTCGAACGCCGAACCCGAATTCGAACAATTTATTTTTTCAAAAAAGGGTGGCAACAAAGCAAACTACCGTATTTAACCCCGGGGTTACTATTGTTCTCGGTCCCGGTTTTTCCCAAAAGTCCCGGTCCCGTCCTATTCTACGTTAAGCCCCCTTAAAATTTTACAGTCTTACTTTCACGTTATCCTCTTTCACTTTGGCGTAAAGTTTAATTTTGAAGCTCAAATGGATTCTGTTCATCAGAGAATTCTCGCCGTTGTTGAGCACGTACTCCACATATTTGTCCAACACTTGGTCCATTGTTGGAATCTCGTCATGATTATCACTCAGGCCCTTTACAATGTATTTGCGGTCCTTGGTGATGTAGAACAGTCCGCCGCTGCCTCCACGGTCTAACAATGGCAGAAACTTGGACAGCGATTCCTTAAAATTTAAAATTTTTAACAAAATTTAAATAAATTGTTTTTTCAATTAGGGTTGGCACCCCGGACGTCGGGGTTGGCATTTTAGAGGTTCGCGGCGAAAAGCTTGACCAAAATTCGGGGGTTTTTTTCAACAAAAAACCCCGACGAGCCTATTCGGGGTTTTGGGACAAAAACCCCCGACAAAAAAAAATGTCGGGGTTTGGGGAGTTTTTTAACAAAAAAGCTGGGGTTTGGAGTGAGTCGGTGGTGTCAACCCTATAGTTTGAATGTTCCGAAAAAGTATTTTAAAATAATTGTTATTTAAAAAAAACATCACACATACACGAAAATCCTCATCAGTGATGCGAAATTTGTTGTTAATCCGCCCGAACAGCTTCTCAGCTCTGACACTGAATTCATGTTCACCTTTCGGCGTTGTCCACACTGATTTTTCCCGCACAAAATCCAATTGTTCATTGGCCTTCGATGATTTTTTCGCGTTTATTTTCTCTTCGAAATAGTTGCCAAGCGAAGTGCTCAACAATTTAATGTTGTCTTCATGCATTTTGTTGTCCTCCGTTGCTTGGTCCACTTCCATCGGTTTAGCTGATGATGATGATGAAGAAGAAGCATCCGTCGAGCTTATCGGTTTAACATTTTGTTGCTTGCGGGGATTGTTGCCAACACCATTGGCAACGCCAAGCAAAGCTACAATAATGCTCAGCAAAATAATCATTGGTTTTATCTATAAAAAAATAATTTAAATATAAATTTATTATTCAAATGGAGTGAAACGCTATTTTCTTTGGAAAGCTTTAGGCAATATGATTTTATTAAATGAATTAAAATGGTAGCGTTTTGGCGCTTTTATACTAGCTCAATAAATCGATTAAGCGTATGCCCGCCCGCCCACTAGTCAGAGAAAAATAAAAATTGCGCATGCTTCAATTGTTGAGATGGGCATGGGGCTTTGTGTATGAGCAAATATTTAGGCTTAGGCATAAAGCCATATAAAGAAAGCATTTGACGGGATGCCCAATTTTTTTTTTGTCAAATCGATGGATATTTTAGATTTATGCCAATATGCACTTAGCTGTTGCCATTGTTTCACAAAAATGATACAGTACTTATTCCCTTCATATTAACTCACGGCTCACCCCCACCATCCTTGGCATGCCAACAATTTATTTATAGATTTTTTGGGGGTAAGGCATGTACAATATTTATGGATTTATGCCAAAATCGGGGTAATTTTGCCACAATTTTATGTATGATGAACATTGTTAACTACTAAAAAAAGATTATTATGGCTAGAGGTTTGCGTAGCGGCGACATCAAAGGGCTGCTTCTCCCCCTCCAATAGGTTTTGGCGCTTGGGGCGGCAGCATCAAAGCCCGGCGGCTACCCGGAAAATGCGGCACCAAAAAACGGTTTTATTTAAAATTTTATTAAAACATATATTAATATTACATTAATTCTCACAAACCGTAGAGGCGGGTTGAGACATGTAACAAAAATCTTTAAACCTAAATTTAGCATTTTTGAAAACCGAGTGCGCTTTTTCGGTCCTAATTTATTTTCGTAAACATTCATTTTATATTTATTTTATTTTAGTATTAAAAGTTATGTGTAATCATAAGATTATTTGGACCGAAACGGGTCAACTGCGTCCCGCCAACTGCGTCCTGCCAAGTGCGTCCCGCCAACTGCGTCCCGTCCCAACTGCGTCCCAGCCAACTGCGTCCCGTGCCAACTGCGTCCCAGCTACAAATTTTAGATTCAAAAGTGATCCACACTAAAAAATTTTCTTAAAATGCCTTGACTTTTGTTTCAAGGTACATTATTTTGAAAAATTCAAGAATTAAACATTTTCGGTCAACAATCGTTTAGGGATTGGGAACGGAGATGAAGAATAAAAATTAGCGCTMTTTGAAAAGTTAAGGAAAAAACGACTTTTTTAAACACCAGAGCCCGTTTTCACATCCTTACTATTTTTTACATCAATTACCGGTCCACTATTTTTTGCCTAAGCCTAGGGTGGCTTAGGTCTAAGCCTAACAAACCCCAAGCCAGGGTGGCTTAGGCCTAAGCCTAACAAACCCCAAGCCAGGGTGGCTTAGGCCTTAGCCTAATAAACCCGTAAGTTTCTAACTTTTCCCTAGGTATTCCATCCGGCTTTGGTGTTATTTAAAATTTTTTAAGTTTAAAATAGGCAAAACGAAAAAATTTTGTGAAAATTTTTGTTTTTGTGGACGGAGTTACCTTTTTGGTCGGGGGACGCAGTTGGCTGGGACGCGGTTGGCTGGGACGCAGTTGGCACGGGACGCAGTTGGCGGGACGTAGTTGGCGGGACGCAGTTGGCGGGACGCACATGACCCCTACTCTATTTGGACACTAATTAATTTTATTCTGATTACAATCAACAGGTCGATCACTGTTCAAAATTATTTTCGTACCATTACCGGGCCTTCAAATTATACATCCGTCCACTCATTGAATACGCCTCTGCTGTCTGGAACCCCTCACATAWAAAATTGTCAGCCAAAGTCGAGCGTCTCCAAAAGTTTTTCACCCGAAGAGCTCTAGTCAAATGTCATATCGCCAAATGTTCCTATGAACAGCGTCTTTCTGTGTTCAAACTTGKGCCCTTGGCGTTCCGTCGCCTCATCAACGATTTATGTTTAGTTCACAAAATATGTCACAATCACACACACATCAATCCCAAAGATATTCTCAAATTTTCRGAACGCCCCAGTCGTAAACATCCATTCCAAATTTACAAAAATAAAAAGTCCCCCATCACCTCCAATCTATTCGTTAATCGCTGTATTGATAGATGGAATTGTCTCCCTCGTGAACTGTAACTGTAACAAACCCCCAAACTTTCAAAATCAAACTCTCTCTCTTTCTTAAAAGCTGCCCCGACCCAAACTCTCCTTGGCTCTAACAAAAATCGATCAAATTGTCTTGACATCTCATATATAATCCGCCCTAGTGCCCATCATGTCAGTGATTTGCAATTCTATGCATTTCCTTTGATGCCGAATAAATAATAATAATGATCATGATCTGGTCAGGACCAGAGAAGCTCAAAATATTGAAAATTTGTCCCCATATTTATGCAATGATTCGGTCCCATAATTTGTCATTTCTGTTCATTTAATTTGTCATTCATTTTTGCAGTGAATCGATTTATAACGGTAATTTATATTAGAATAATTAATTATACTCCTCTCTATTCCGTTAGCGCAACGTTGCTTTATTAACAAAAAAAAATCTTTTCGCCCAACCGCCGCCCCCATCCCCCCGGGGGGTGTAAGGATATTTAGCCCCGGGCTAAAATGGTGGTGATCAGAAAAAGTCGCGCATCGCGCCCCAATAATTGAGACCATCCACCAAAGTACACACACAACCTAACATATTTGTCATTCATTCATTCGGTGAATTTTATTTGGGATTTTTTGGGTAGTTGGTTTTTTTGGCTTGTGCTCCAAGTTGACCCAAAACCAAAAAATTTTTGGTCCAATTTTTTGTACAAAAATCCAAAATTTTTGGTTTTGGGTCCGGTCTCTAGTATTTACCCAACTCGCTACTTGCCAACTCGCTACTTTGTCCTGACTCGCTACTCCTTTTTTACTTGTTCAAAAAATGTTTAAGACATTTTTACAATTAAAAATGCATGTATTTTTCATCTCCTCGATGAGACAAAACGAACGGGGTATCATTTTTAGGCTCGAGTAACAAGCATTGGCTCAGTTATAGAGGCTTAAAACAGTAGCGAGTCGGGCCACTGTAACGAGTTGGGGTGTAGCGAGTCGGGGTTCGTCCGTGCTAGACCATGATTTCGAGTGCGAGGTTGGAATGGCATTTTAGGGATGCATTTAGACTGTTAAGTCAGCCTTTTTTATTTAGTTAAATATTGTGCCCCCCCCTCCTTAAAGGTATCCGCATGTTGGCTGCATGTACATGTCTGCAAGCCGGTTTGAAACGATTTGCCGGTCAACAAGACGAATTACGGAATTTTTTCGCAAGGATTTTGAGGCTGTTGACGAGCCATTGAATTGCTCGGGTAATTCAAAAACTCAAAAAATTGTTTTTTTTTTGATAATTATATAAATACCTAAATGCTTAAGGCAATGATGACGACGACGATGTTGTGTTTTTGATTGAACGGAATGTACAAAAGCAATGCGATGGTAGGGCATTGGAAAGTGTCGAAGAAGACGGCGGTGTTCATAATGATCATCAGCCTGCTGATGGTAAAATTTTGGCGCGACGACAAAAGGCCTCGGTAACAAAATGTCCGATAGGCTAAAATCGGACAAAGTGTCCAATAGTGGGGAAAACGATAAAAGGTCAAGTTTTTTTTGGAAGGTTAATGAATTTTTTTTTCTGAATTCGGACATTTTGTCCTACCTTTTGTCGTTTTTCCCACTACCGGACATTTTGTACGGTTTTGGCCTACCGAACATTTTGTCCGTTGGGCCTTTTCCCCATGGCTGGTCATTTTGTCTGTTTTATCCTATCGGGCATTTTGTTCGTTGGACCTTTTGTCTACGTACAAGAAAATTAAAAATTTTCTTTTTTGAAAAAATATATTTGAACAACATGGGGACAAGATCGAGATCCTGCGGTAGTGTTGCGAGATTGCGTGTTTATTGCGCTGTGCACACTGAAAATACACAATGTTTAAGACTTTCCCCACTTTTCAGGACCGGATAATGAAATTATCTTTTTGGAGGTGACGACAAGTTCAAGCAGTAACGACGACATAGCGGCAGCAAATCATGGACGGAAAAAGAATGGCCGACGGCGTACCAATTGAATCAATGTGGGGGACAAATGAGATCCTGTTGTTAGTAGTTATTAGTCTGCATGAGAGAACGGTATCGAGTATCGGGGTCAAGTCTTGGTATCGAGTCTCGGGTCAGTCTCGGTATCAAGTCTCGAGTATCGGGGAATTTTGGATCTCGTGCAGCACTAGTAGTTATGCGAAATATTGTGTGTTTATTCGTCGCTGTCACACCGAAGAAGTTGCAAACACGAATGTTTAAGACTTTCCCCACTTTTCAGGTCCTGACAATGAAATTGTCATTTTGGAGGTGACGACAAGTTCAAGCAGTAACGAGACATAGCGGCAGCAAATCATGGACGGAAAAAGAATGGCCGGCGGCGTAAACAACAACAAAAAATTGCAATTAATTTTGCAACAATTCGCCACCGTCGCCCTCGTCGACGAGACGAATTACAGAATTTTTCCGCAAAGATTTTGGTTGTGTTGCTGAGTCTTCGGATTGTTGCGGTAGCTTTTACACTAAAATTAAAATTGCATGTACTAATTATTTTTAATAATTTTTCAATTACTTTTCAGGTTCCGACAATGAAATTGTCATATTGGAGGAGAGAAATTCGAGCAGTGACAATTTGTTGACAACTCTTCAACGGACGGATGCTGCTCTTGTTGAGGCTGAACATGTTGATAATAATGCTGGTGTCAGAGACGTTGAAAATCAAGAAAATGCCATCGTTACAATGTGAATAATTAATGATTGCTTTTGTTCGTGCATAAGTTTTCTCTAACCATGTGACGCTTCCGGACTCGAGAGGTTCAAGAGTTCAATTTGGTTACAGGATTTTGGGATATTGTGAAGTATAGCGGCTTTTTTGTTTCTGAACCAATTTCGACAAATGATATGTCGTTGGATAGATCTCGGGGAGACAAAGCGATCTAGACATGGGAGAAGTTGATTCGACTTCTAGGAGCCGAGTTACAGACCCGGGACTGAAGTGTCTTTTTTTTGACTGGGGACTCAGTTGTCCACTGATTAAAAAAAGGGAAAAATCGCTCATATAGCTTTCAAAATTACAAATTCGTCAATAGAAACTAAAAATTGAGAATCTAAAACGGGTTTTAAACCGGTTTAAAACTTTGAAAATTAAGGAAAACATTGTAAAATGGAGACATTTCAGTACCAAAGGTAAAAATGAAACCCCTTTCTCCGCAGACACCTGTAAACAAAAGCCAACTGTGCACGCACCCCCGACGGAGAAGGCTAAGCCAGCCTAAGCCTAACGCGCCCCCGAACCTAAACCTAACGCGACCCCGACGGAGGGTGGCCAATTAAGGGGTAGTCAAAAGGTGTGTATGTGAAAAGCTATTTTCATCAAACGGCTAAGATAAACTATTAATATTAGGCACGCGCGAAGCGCGTGCCTAATATTAACAGATTAACTTAGCCGTTGATGAAAATAGCTTTTCACACACCCACCTTTTGACTTCCCCATGCGCCCAAAAGTACCATTCAGTAATGGCACTGAAGTGTTCATTTTTGCTTTAATTTTCAAAGTTTTAAACCGGTTTAAAACCCGTTTTAGATTCTCAATTTTTAGTTTCTATTGACGAATTTGTAATTTTGAAAGCTATATGAGCGATTTTTCCCTTTTTTTAATCAGTGGACAACTGAGTCCCCAGTCAAAAGACACTTCAGTCCGGGGTCTGTAACTCGGCTCCTAGAAGTCGGATCAACTTTTCCTATGTCTAGATCGCTTTGTCTCCCCGAGATCTATCCAACGACATATCATTTGTCGAAATTGGTTCAGAAACAAAAAAGCCGCTATACTTCACAATATTCGGATTTTGGTTTAGGGTTGGTTGGCAACCCGAGCCCGAGATCCCCGACATTTGGATCAATCCCCGATCCCGACAGTGCCGTCCCCCACAATTTGTAATTTCCAGATCTTTCAACCCCGAATTTTCCCTCCCCGAACGTCGGGGTGCCAACCCTTTACAACCTTGCGATTTCGGCACTGATGGGTTTCGACACTGAACTATTTTGTTTTTTTCACTGTTTTCCTGTGATTTCGATACTGCAGAATTTCAACAAGGATTGATTTCGACACTGGACCAAAATTTTAAAAATGACTAACTTTTACGTTTTGAAATTATGCAAAAAAAAAATAAAAGGTCATAAATAGAGCTGATACTTTTGGCTTTCGATTCCTGCCCGGGCAGGGAACGTGGAAATTTTCAAAAAGTGGAAAAACGGAAAATTTTTTAGGTCTTTAATTTAATATAAAATTGCTCGAACTATCATTAAATCACATATTTATCACCNGGAAATTTTCAAAAAGTGGAAAAACGGAAAATTTTTTAGGTCTTTAATTTAATATAAAATTGCTCGAACTATCATTAAATCACATATTTATCACCACTTTTCACCATTTTGAGCAAATTTAGCTGAGATAAGAAGTCATTATGGGCTTGTGGGCAAGTTAAATCGGYGTTGAACTTGATAGAACAAGGCATTCAAAAGATGCGTTCCCATAAAAAGTTGATTTTTAGGATTGTGAGTTTTACCCTTTATATTGCAAATTGTTAAGGAATGAATTTTCAAAAAGGCAACTTTTTTTGTGAATTCTGCTTTCTTTTGGGGGCGCGGGTGGGGTCGGCGGTGCCGATAGGCGCCGCCGAGAATTTTTGAAATTTTGACTCTATTTGTTAAGGGATTTGCAACCATTATAAATGCGGCAATATTTTTTGAAGTTTTTTAGAATGGGAGGGGTCCTGGCGGTGCCGACAGGCGCCGCCGGGAAAAATTTTGAGTTTTTGATGTAATTTGTTAAGAAAATTGGTTCAAATTTGGCGAAATGTTTACAAATTTTTGAAATATATCCAATAAATTGAGAGAAAGTCCATTTGAAGCAAAACCGTGGAAAAAACCCCAAAACGTGAAAATTTCCACGTTTCCGTGGTAAAATCGCAACCCTGTGCCCGGGGCTACCATTTTGCCTATTTCTTACTATCATTTTATACGTGATTCTGAGATGTTGGACCTAACTCGGTGAAAAATGCCATTAAACTTTTTTTTTGAAAAGTACAAGTTACTTATTACGGATTACTTAAAATTACGGGATTTTTGGCTGTAACGAGCACCCCTGAAATTACATTCAGGCATGGCATACAGCCATATAAAGAAAGCATTTGACGGGATGCCAAATTTTTTTTTTTGTGAAATCGGGATTTATGCCAATATGCACTTAGTTTTTGGCATTGTTTTACAAATGGGAAAGTATCAAAAGGTTATTTGTTTGGAAGGTTAATGGAATTTTTTTTCTGAATTCGTACGTTTTGTGCGACCGAACGGACCTTTTGTCCTTTTCTCCAAGTCGGTCCTTTTGTCGTTTTTCCCACTACCGGACATTTTGTCCTATCGGACATTTCGTTCGTTGGACCTTTTGTCCACCATACGAGTAAAAATGTTATTTTTTGAATAATACTAGAGACTAGTGTTTAGCCGTTAGGGATTTTGTGCACAATATGCTAATAAACTAATGAAAAAATAAAATGGGTTTGCAAAAATTTTAAGCCAAAAGTGAAATAGAAAGAAAGAAACCACAGAATTAAATAAATATGGAAAAAATACTCCGAAAAAAAAATAATCGTTCTTCACCATCAATCAGTTCATGATCAGTGAAGAACAAATCGCATTTCCTCATCAACCAATCGTCATTGTTTCTTGCTGCGCTTGCCAGCGGGGGGGTATTTCTCATCGCGCACAAGACCAAAATATTCCTGAATATTTTTTGCTRTTAGCAATTTTAAATTGACGATTTATTTTTACAAATTTATTTGAATTTAATTAACTAATTAACGAACTAGACGGCTGCCGGCGGGTTGCTTTTGTCTTGTTGATGAGGCGGCTTCGCTTTTCTGTTCCTAGGGTTTTTCATTTTTTAAAAATTTAAATTGAATTTTTTTAATTGAATTTCTTTTTTAGTTTGATCTTTTTAATACTTCTCTAACAATTGTTCTATGGGGTACAAACTACTGAGAGGTGCATTAAATGATACGTTATCTCTATTTTAACTCTTGTTTCTCTAACCACTTCTCTCTTTTTTTACACACTATTTCGTCGCTATAATTGTTCAAATTGATTAAATCATATCTCGTTCAGTTTTGATCAGAATCAAATAAACTTTTTTTTGTTCGAAGCTCATTGAGCTGCGTCTAATTATGTATGAAAACATTGCCTAAGGCAAAATTCGCACTTTTGAGTTTTTCACCTCAGCCAAAAATATGGCTAATTTGGTTAGACTCTCCATATCAACCCTCACCCCGAACCAAACCGGGCAAGTTATATATCATTTTGAAGCTTACTTTTTTGAGCATCTCCTACCACAAAATGAAGCCGTTCGACCACCCAAAAATTTTGACTATAAAAGTTGGCGCAAAAAAAATAATTTTTCCAAATTTGACAAGCTATTTCGACCTCAAGTCGAACTTTTACAGACCCGGTCAAGAAACATTTTTTGTAGCTTAACCATCCCAACTTATATTAACAAACCCCGAAGGTGAGGACGTATGGGAATAAAATTTTCTATGAATAGCCGGAGATGCACAAAAATGTTCAAAATAGGTACAAAAAGTGCAAAATTTTCTAACTTTTTCTTTTAGTGTTTTTAACTAAAAAATTGATTTAAATCTAATAATAAATCAATTTGGCGATTCGCCGTTCACCCGACAAAATTAAGGCACTTTTTTTGGTTATTGAAAAAAGCGCAATATTTAGGGGGGCATTTTTCAATTTTTTACCATTTTCCTTAAGAAATTTTTCGGTAAAATGCAAGGCATTTAGTCAATCAAAAATATCGAAATAGGCACAAAAAAAGGGTCAAAATAGACACAATAACCCCAAAAATAGGTGGTAAAAAGGGATTTTAAAGTCCACTCTAGAAACTCTAAATTTTTCAAAAAATGCGTTTTCGTGCTAACAAAACTCAACGAGCGCCAGGTTAGCAGAAAAAAGCATTTGCCTATAAATTAGCATCCCTGTTGATAAGTACATAAAGGGGCGTAGTGCCTACTCGGCTACGGACAACTCGTCTACGGACAACTCGTCTACTGACGACTTTGTTTTGTTTGTTTGTTTCAACTTTTTCAATCTAATCTAAACGATTAGCTTTGTTTTATACATATATTACTCAGCTCAACGAGAGCTTTCGATTGACACTATTTACAACTAGCTGGCTTTAGTAGCATAACCAAAGGCAGGACAGAGTGGGCGCGTTTATAGGGGACGTGCTTTTCAGGAGACTAACTTTTTTGCAAMGCAACAGATCAGAAAAAATTACCATCAATGAAAGCACTCGTTAAGCTAAGTAGTTTACAAAAGAAAGCTAATCATTTAAAGTAGTTTGAAAAAAGTTGTAACAAAAAAAGTCGCCTGTAGCCGAGTTGTCCGTAGCCGAGTTGTCCGTAGCCGAGTTGTCCGTAGCCGAGTTGTCCGTAACCGATTTGTCCGGACACGGTACAATTAAACACACCTGCTCGTAGCTAAGAATTGCATAGTATCGTTGCAAGAAAGGCGCGTTTCCATCTTTTCTACCATTTCCAACTGTTCCAACATTTCCAACCTTTTTTCCAGCTTTTTCAATATCTCCATCATTGGCTGAAATTGCTTCCATATATTGGACAAATTGTTCTTTTCCAATTGGTTCATTGATGAATTTGCTCGGAGTTTGTGACAAAGAAAGCTGTGAAAACCCAAATTTAAAAATGTTTTTTGTAAATTTTAATTTTGTATACATAAAACAAAAAAAGGTACCAACAAGTCCCAGGAGGGCATTTTACGTTTGTCCATCTCTTCCTTGAATTGTTCAAACACGTACAAGCCAACGCCATCGAATTTGTACTGAAACGCTTCGTAATCATACCATTGCTTTGCTTCCTTTTTATCGGAAATCGCATTCTTTTTTTCCAAAAATTTGTCACGCTTTTCACCAAAGGAATGGCAAATGCCTTGGCTCAAGCCGTTCAACATAATTTGTTGTGTGTTGGCTTGAGCCGGTGGTAATGCCGGACGGAATATGCATCCAAGCACTGTGCCAAGGAATCGTCCAACATATTTAGGGGCTGGAATTGGCGAAACAGTTTCCTTGAAAAGGGATTTTGTTTTTTAATTTTGGATTCGATAATTTAATTATAAACACAAAAGAATGCCAAATGGAAGCCGCTAAAGTCGTCCATGGTTTCTATTTTGGCAAATTCGGCTCCCCGGCGTTGTTTCAACATTTTCATAAAATGGGCTTGGGCTTTCTCGTTTGACGGCGTGAGGAGGTCGACGACGGCCATGTACAGGCAAAGGTGCTGCAACTCCTTGTACTCAGCGTCAGGATGATGTTTACATTGCCGACAAGTTGCATGAATGCAGTTGTTATCAATCTGTTTTGGTGCTTTGTCCAAGAAATGGACGCCCAACAGCAAACTGTAGTCGTTCAACTCATTTTCGGTGAGGTACTGTAATTTAAACAAAATTTTATAAAAGATATAAGTTATGAAATTGGATTTTGAAGACATGTATGGGCAACAGTTTGGTTTGTTGCCCCATAAATTTTTTTTTTGTTTAAAAGTTGATAAAAGGTGTTTTCTAGGGGGTATCCCGAGGCGTAGAATCCGAATCTGACCTTCTATTCTACCTACTTCGAACGCCGAACCCGAATTCGAACAATTNGCTGGAATTGGCGAAACAGTTTCCTTGAAAAGGGATTTTGTTTTTTAATTTTGGATTCGATAATTTAATTATAAACACAAAAGAATGCCAAATGGAAGCCGCTAAAGTCGTCCATGGTTTCTATTTTGGTAAATTCGGCTTCCCGATATCTTTTCAACATTCCCATAAAATAGGCTTGGGTGTTCTCGTTTGACGGCGTGATGATGTCGACGATGGCCATGTGCAGGCAAAGGTGGTGCAACTCTTCGTAATCAGCGTCAGGAAGACGTTTACAATCCCGACAAGTTGCATGAATGCAGCTGTTATCATTCTTTTTTGGTGCTTCGTCCAAGAAACGGACGCCCAACAGCAAACTGTAGTCGTTCAATTCGTTTGCGGAGAGGTACTGTAATTTAAACAAAACAAAACAATAAAAATTATGAATTTGGATTTTATATATTACAAAATTGCACCTCTGCATCATTGCGTAAAGCATCTGCTAATTTTTTATATTTGGGCACATCTAATTCAATGCCGTTCTTAAAAAAGGCAGTGACGACTCTATCGCCTCGGGCAATGCCCATAAAATCGTATTCTCGATACGTTGACTMTTCTGGCGTTTTAGCTCTTGTGTACTTTGGTTGCTTCTGATCGTATTGAACAGCACTGCCAGGCGAAAAAGTGCCTTTGATGTCAAACTTCAGCAGTTTTTCGGGGTCAATGCCGTAAAACGTGTTGTCCAGCACCACAAATTGCTTCTCAGTGAGCTTTATTACCTTTAAATTTTTGTTGTTTTTTAAATTTTCTTAAAATTATGTAACAAAAAAATTAATAAAAAGAGAAATCTTTAATAAAAAGATCAAATTTATTTTGAAAAATTATTTTCTATTATCACTGAGGTTGGCGGTTGACGAACCGGACCGGGCTGAACCGTTAAACGGGAATAAGCCCCTTAAAATTTTAGTCTTTTTCTTACTCTCTCTTTTTAAATTGTTTTTTGAATTTAATTTTTTTAAATTTTGTTAAAGAACACGCTTTTAGAGTAATTTTTTATCAAAG
>MEIZ01000068.1:163373-174269 GCA_001723225.1 Globodera ellingtonae
TGAAACAATTTTAGAAAAAACAAATCCTAAACATTAACAAAAACAAAACAAAAAATTTTTTTTCAATAAAATAGTTCCATAAAAATCAAACTGTTTCATTTCAGTCGATGATCCAATTTAACTGCTACAAAATGCAGTACTTTTTTAATTTGCTGATTTTTATCAACATATTAAATTGCGCAAAAGCTGATGTTTTTACGGCAATGGTGGATTTGGAGAATTTGTTGACCAGCGAAGCGGTGACCACGTCAGGGCTACTGGAGCAGTACATTCAGTCCGAGAAGATCAGGCTGGAAAAGCTCAGCAAGTACAAAAATTGGGGCAAAATTTTAAAGAAAAGCTGAGATTAGTTATTATGCTTTAATTTATACCAGTAAAAATTAAAATTCGAATCTTCTTTTTTTCAAAAAAAAATAGAAACAATAAAGAAAACATTTTCAAATTTCACAAGTAACATTCGAATAATCTTAATATTCAAATAATATGCCGCATTTAAATATATTAATTTTTAATTTTAGATAAAATATCCGGACAATGAAGACCTCGAAGGCGCTGCCCAGGGATTGTTAAGGCTTCAGGCAAACATACTTATAAAAATCATAATTAAATTTTGGAATAACAAATATTTAAAAAAATCAATCCAAATAATTGATCCGCTCTAACACATTAAATTCTGATGAAATTTTGCTTTGATCAACTGATTTAAAAATTATTACTTAAAATCAGTTTCAAAAAAGATAAAATGCATAATTTCAGGAATACATATCAGCTAAAAAGTGGCGATCTTGCAAACGGTTATGTTGGTGGTGAAAATGTTGGCACGGGCTTAAGTGCGCACGACTGTTTTGAAGACGGACGGGCCGCCTACAACCAAAAGGTATCGCCTCGAGCATAAAGCCAATTCAATAAAATTAAATTGGTAAAATAATGGTAAATATAAAACTTATGATTTCAATGAAAATGTTTATTATATTTTACACTATTAATCCAATCATGGAATTAACTTAATAAATATTATTATACAAATAAAAAAACAAATTTTTTAAATTACAATGGTTCAAATTATTTCCGCTTTTTTAAACCTTTTCTTTGGTTTTTATGAATTAATTAGCCTATTTTTTTAGAACTATTTTTACACATTAGAATGGATGCAAGAAGCTCTGGAACGTCGGCCTAGCGATGAGCTGGAAGTCGAGATTCTTGAATATTTGGCATTTGCACTTTACCAGCAAGGCAACCCGAGCAGAGCGTTGGCTGTCACCAGACGGTTGGTGTACATGGCGCCCAACCATCCGAGGGCGGCTGGTAATAAATTTTTGAAAAATTTCGCAAAAATTCATTTAAATATTCCCACGGCAACATAGTAAAAAAAGTTTATTAAAAAATAAATTTAAAAAATCTGTTGTATTAGTCGATTTCGTTCTAACTAGGGTAGGACGGGACCGGGACCAGTACTGAAATGGTCAATTTTTTCCAGTTTGGTACTGAAATTTTGGTCCCGGTTTTTCAAAATTTCTTTAAAATCCCCTTATAATGGTCCCGGTTTTTTACCAATCATTTTTTTCTTTTTTTGTCCATTTTTTTGACCGGGACCAAATTTAGTCCCGGTCCCGTCTTACCCTAGTTCTAACAATTATGCAAAAAAGTTTGAAAACAAAAATACTAAAATAAAGCCCCCTTCTAAAATAGGCACCCTTTTGGGGGGTTGAACAATAAAGCCCCCGGGGGCTTTATTTTAGGAAATGTGGTAGTTTAAATATTTATATTATTATTATTTTTTTGTTAAGCGGCATAAACCTTCCTTAAAAAATCATTGTAAATCAAAATATAATTTGTTTTTTTAAAAAAAAGGTAATTTGCAATGGTACAAGGAGCGAATGTCTGCAGAAGAATTTGATGATCAAAATGCATTGCCGGAGTTGCAGAATGAGTACAAACGATACAAGGACATACCGGAGAGGGATTCATATGAAAGGTATTATTATTTTGTAAATTAATTTTTTTAATTTTAATTTTTATTTACAGTTTATGTCGTGGTGAATTTGAAATTCCGCCAGAGAATGTTACGCGACTGAATTGTTATTATAAAAAGGATAAGGTTGGCGCGGATTTGCCATTTTGATCAAAAAATTTTGATATATATAAAATAAAGGAAAAAATGTACTTTATTAATCTAAAAAATGATTGAATACTGAAGATTTGATTGATATAAATTTAAAGACTGAATTTTTATATATTTAATACTAAATATTCTTATTTTTAATTTTTATTTTTGAAATTTCTTACAGCCCTTTTTGATGTTGGCACCGCATAAAGTGGAAATTGTTCGCTTCGAACCATTGGTTGTCATTTTTCGTGGTGTCATATCGGACGCTGAAATTGCCGTCATTAAAGAATTGGCCACACCAAAAGTACAATTTTAATTAGTTTTAAATAAAACTTTATTAAAATTAGCTTCGTCGAGCCACTGTTCACGACCCAAGCACGAGGGAACTCGTGTTCGCCTCCTATCGAATCAGCAAATCGGCATGGCTTAAAGATGAAGAGCACGACGTGGTGGCACGGGTCAACAAACGCATTCATGTTAGCCGTAACATGTAAAAAAAATTGTTTAATCAATTTTTTGTGTTTTCTAGGACATGATCAATTTGAATTTGGTAACAGCGGAAGAACTCCAGGTTGCGAATTACGGCATCGGAGGCCACTATGATCCGCATTTTGATTTTTCACGGGTACGGCTTATGGGATTACAATAGCCGCGCATCCGGTCCGAAGGTTGAAGACGTTTTTATAACTTTCTTCAACATTCCAAACCGATAAAGGTCGAACATAATACCCAATATTTGTGTTATCATTAAGCAAAAGTTTTGCGATTTGACAATGGCATAAAAGGCATGGCCAAAAGAAAACTAAAAAACTGCCATTTTTGGAGATTTTCTGGCCGTAACTTTTTTTATAATTAGCAAATCGCTTAGTTTTTGCTTATTAATTGCTTCTCCTCATCGAGAGCACTTTTATTTGGTATAATGTTCGACCAAGTTAGGTCAGGTTACAGAAAGTTATAAAGCATTCGACCTTCGGGGACAATTCGACCTTCGGACCGGTGGCCTAGCCTAGGAGTAGAGAGTAGAGCGAGCTCGGAAATTTAAAGAAAAATTAGGGATCGGTATCAAAATAAAATTTAAATTTTACGATTTTTACAAGGTTTTTAAAATTGTTTAAATCTCTGTCAAACCCCGGGAGTAAAATTTCAGGCGATATCCCGCTCTCTTTTCTACAAGAACTAGCTAGATGTTAATCAGCTTTAAGGAACACGAATTCATTTTTTTTGTCCAAAATTTAGCGCGAAGAGAAAAATCAATTTGACAAGAGGGGTAACCGCGTGGCCACAGTGTTATTTTACGTATGATTTTAAAATAAAATTTTATAAATAAAATTGTTTTAATCGTTTTTTTGTTCCAGATGTCACAACCGACAAGGGGAGGCTTTACCGTGTACACAGATTTGAAAATGGGTGTTGCACCGTCGTTACACGACGCGTTGTTCTGGTACAACCTGCACCGGGATGGGAAGGGGGACTTGCGTACAAGACATGTAAAAACTAAATTATAATATTTTAAAGGCATTATGGGGAATAAAAAATTTAAAATTTCGTAAATTAATTAAATTTTGTTTTGATAATAACAAAACTAACAATTTTTAATGGCACAAAATTATGAAAATTTTTCTATTTTTAATGCACAAATTTTTTATTTTTTAAAATTTTAATGCACAAAATTACTGTCGAATGGAAAATTTTTAGTTTAAAAATTTATTTTACAGGAAAAAATTTTCCGCAAATTTAAACATTTTTATTTTAAAAAAGGCTGCCTGCCCCGTGTTGACCGGCGTCAAATGGGTGTCAAACAAGTGGATTCACGACCGAGGACAGGAATTCATACGGCCATGCCCGCTCAAAAAGGAGAAAAACGAAGAATTTGTGGGCGATGTGAGGCCATTTTGATTTTTATTCCTTTCATTTTATGTGATGTATGTCGGTCGTCTTCTGAAATTAATTATTAAAAAAAGAAAAACAATCATTGGTCGGGTCAGGGCTGTAAAATTTATTGGGGCTGAAAAATATTTACCCAAATTAATTATGTTGGACAATCAATCGGTCTCAGTGTGCGGTTCTCGTGAAATTCAGCAGAATCCCATCGATTTTGTTGTCGGATTAGGCCTAAGAAAATGAAACTATAATTTTTTTTCAAAAATATTAAAGCTCAAAATGTGCCTAAAAGACGGGAATTGAATTACTTTTTCTATTTATTGTATCATTTAACACGGCAACTGTCTTCTGCAAGTCGACAATGTTCTGTTGCTGTTCTTTCTAATACTGCTCCATTTTTGCAATTACTTCTTCCTTCAGCTGATTCATTCCCTTTAATCATTTAATTTTGATTTAAATAAAATTGAGATAATGCTGAAAAATGAGTACTAAATTAGGATGCTAAGGATGCGGATTTTTAAAATTTTGACGGCACAGCCCTGGTAATTGATCCTCGTCAGATTTGTTTATTGTTTATTTTTCGAATGATATCAAAAATTGCTTGATTTGGTTAGCTTTAAAAAAGTTATAACAAAAAAACTTTTAAAAAGCGCACCATTTGCCTTTTTTACGAAACGACCTAGCACCATCAATTGATAGGTTGCGGTGACTTGCATCGGACAACCAGAAAGATGTCCGGGAAAAAATACAACACCGCTTCTTTAAAACTCCCTTTATTTCCCAAAAGCCCAAAATGAAAACAATATAAGGAAAAGGACTCAACGTCCACAAATAAATCAAACTTGAAGACAATCCCGAAATAAATCATTAACGATGAAGAAATAAATATCCAAAATAAGACAACCCCAAAAATATAAAGATATTGAAGACGATATTATAATATGAACGAACGAACGATATGATTTTAAGAAAGAAAAGGAACAACAAATTGGGATCTTTTGGCTTTGGTGTAATGTTTCGACTATAAATTATAAAAAGGGCGAGAAGTGTCCTCCACTTGGACGCACAGATTCCACAGGAAGATTTTGTTTCAAAGATTTTTAGGATTTTAGTTCCCGTAACAGCGGCAAATTCAACAGCAGAAGAAGGGGAAGGGAAGGGACAACCAAAGGAATTGTGAGGTGATCATTTAAATGATCACTATTCTCCATCACATCCTGTCTCTTATACACATCTAGATGTGTATAAGAGACAGATCTCTGGCTCTGGCATTTTCTTGGTAAAAGATAAGGTTTTACGGCAAGCGTAAAGTTTACAGGCCTACAAAAAAGTTTAAGAGGGTTTGGCGCAATTCTGAGAAATATTCGGGGGTTTTCGAGGTCGCTAATCACCAATACCTTGAAACTGAATTCGCACATTTTTGAAAAACGAAAATATCAAGGTTTTCGAAATTGCACAATTTTGATTAGAAAAAATATTCGACGACGCCGACAGGCGCCATCGTACCCACCTTTGGCCATTTTAAAATACTGATTTTAAAAATGTTTTGTTGGCACCCCTGAACTTATCAGGGAATGGTGCCAAACCTAACTAATATATGCATTTGATTCCGCTCATCGAGCTGAGTAAGAATATGAAAAAATTTCTTTCCGGAATCACTATGAAGAAGTTATGGCTCCTTACCAAATTTGAAAGCCGGACCCGAATTGGATCAATTTTTGAAAAATAGAATTTTATCAAAAATCAATTTTCCTCAAAATCATTCAAAAGCATAAAATACAACGAAAAAGCAAATAATGATCGAACTAGGTTGACCGATCACCTATTTCAGCATCTTGATTTTGCATTGCCAAAGTGCCACTTTCAGTTTATAAATATTTTCAATTTTTTCAAAACGGTTTAAATATTCAATTTTAAATTTTAACATTTTAAGAACTCAAATTTAAAATTTTGTCATTTTAGAACTAATTTAAACAATGACAAAGAATCCACTGCTGATCAGCAGACATCCGGTCATTTGGAAGTGAGTTTTCTTTTTGAGCACGGAAATAGCGATTTTAAACTGTAATTCAATGGAGGTGAGTTTTTTATTCTGGCAAGATTGGGTTAAACTAACATTTTAAAGGAACGGAAGCAGTACATGGAACACGAGCTGGAAGACAGCTAAAAGTAACGGAAGAATCTTTGGACAAAAAGCTTGAAGAAATGGTGGAAGGTTTTGCGAAACGCGAGCACAAAAATGTAGTTAATTGTTGTGTAATTTAAATCCTTCCAGTTTTGAGTTTGAGTGAGAAAAAAAAAATTAAATTTTAAGGGCAATTTTATTGTTAAAAGAAAAAAACTAAATTTGTAAATTTTTGTTATTATTTAAACGATTTTTGCTTTTATTGTTTAAGTTATGCCACCGATCACTTTTTATTCTTTATTTTAACTAATTTTACATGTTTGGCTAATAAAAATCGATTTTTTATTGAGGGCGGTCAGTGGTATTTGCGTTGGTCAACCGTGACCTTCGCATAATGCCGTATCGTTGTCCTGCATCAGTTGAATGCTTAAATGATGCGCAGTTGGTCGCATATCAAATGCCAAAATCCGAGTTCATTTGATGCCATGCTTTTTGTCATGCTTTTTAACTTGCTGAAGCGTCGATGCTTTTATTCCTTCCGTTTAACCGCCGTTTCAGCATCAAAGGTGAAAGGAAAAGTCAAAAAAGAGGAAAAGAAAAAGGCCAGGAAGATGAAAGGCCAGGAAGCCGATGAAGAGGCGATCGAAATCCTTAACAGCGAATTTGATTTAAAAAAGAAGGCAATTGAACAAGCAAAAATAACCAAAAAAGTGAACAAAAGGGAAATAACGGTATGAAAGATGAAGGAAAATTGAGAGAAACTGAAAAGAGAAAATTTGGAAGAAAATTGATGTTTGGTAAAAAGAGGAGAAAAGAGGCAAAATCCGGAAGAATTACAAAGGGAGGAGGAAGCATTTAAAAACCCACCATCTCCGCCTCACACTCGAGAATCGTTTTGGAGCGCAGCAAACGCCAAATTTGAATCACGAACAGAACTGGAAAGAGCCAAGGAAGAAAGAGAAATAAGAGAGCAAGAAAGACATCCGAAGTTGTCAACAGGAGCACACTGAATGGCTGACACTTCGCCAAAGAGCATTCAACGATGTGATGGGCAAAAAGGATGAAGCGATCCCTCCCTGGGGTATAATGAGCGGAAAGCCAAAGAAGAACTTAGGAGAGGACAAAACCCGACCCCAGTGGCAATGGCCGAGCATGTTAGGGACAGGAGCTCATTATGAAAAAGAGCCGTTTTTTGGGTACTCCAGAGGAGAAGCTTATGAAGCTGAGGAAGTCCTTATTGGAGGCAGCAGACGTGATCTCCGAATTTGCCGATGAGATGTTTTCATACAACATGAAGAAAAGCAAGGAGAATGATGCAAAAGAAAGAAGTCTAGAAAGGAAGAGCCGGAGGTTCATTGGATGAAAAGAAAGAAAAAAGCACTAAAAATTTTAAAATGGCCGAGACTGGACAAAGGACGGAACCAATGTTGAGACAAACAAACCCATTTGACAAATTCCCTTTCAATAATTACTCGCGCCGCTTTCCCCTTCCTCAAATCTAACCTATCACTTGCCTACCAATTGCTTGTCCCGTAATCTCCACCACAACATCCAACAAAAAGAGCACAAATGCAAATTTCGCCTCGGAAGACTAAAACCAAATTTGTCCAAAAATCAGACGAATTAACCTCACCATTGATGTTCAGAAGGAATTCAAAAGCCAAAAATTGTCTCGGGAAAAGGAAAGAAAACGAAATAAGAATGAATGGGACAATGATTGGAAAAACTTCACAAAAGATGCCCCGCCCGCCCATCGACAAGTCGGCTCATTTGCATTTTTAAACGCCCTCCAGTCAATTCAAAAGCCGTGGGGTGCGACTTCGCAGGACACGGGGAATATGATGGAGAAGTGATCATTCAAATGATCTCCTCACAACTCCTTTGGTTGTCCCTTTTCCTTCCCCTTCTTCTGCTGTTGAATTGGCCGCTGTGATGCTCTCACCTCTCCCCCGATTCTCTCCTCCTCACATATTCTCGTTCTCTTCCTTCCCAAATTTGTCTAACCACCTCACGCTCCCCTCTTTAGCCCTAGTATTTCACTCTGTTCACATCGATAGTTTTGATCAAAGCCCCTCCCCTTCTTGCTGCTTATAAATTGGGGGATATTCTCTTTTGATCAGATTCACTCCTTCATTAAATAGAGACAAATAAAACATTTGTTAATTTCTCCGTCGAAAACCTCTCCAACAACAAAAGGGAGGACTGCCGCTTCCTCCGAAGAGCTGAATGGCCCAACAGTCCAAACGCCTCAACCATATTAACGGAAATGAATTGACAGTCAGAGGGGGGAGGGGAAGGGACTGTTAACAATTTTGTGGGCGGCGCCATGGGGCCATGGGGTTATCTCTCCACTTCCGGTCCGAAGCCCTCCAAATCCCACTCCAGCCAAAAAGGTTTCATATCCCAACCAAGCCAAAACTTCCCGAATCCCCTGCACGTCTTAGGCTAAGCCTAACAGAATTTGACAATATTTTTAAGACCTGACAACCTATAAGATTTTAAAATCTATGATTTTTTGTTATTTTTTTTTTGCCATTAATACCCGGTTTTATAGTTTTTCTTGGGTGCTGAAAACGATGGAATAAGAAAAATGTTAGCGGGTTCGACCTTTAAACTGGTTTTTTGAACAGTGCAAATTTTGACCATTGGGGGACCTTTTTGGTCAAAAGTTCGTTAGGCTTAGGCTAAGCCACCCTGGCTTAGGGTTCTCCAGGCTTAGGCTTAGCAATTTCTTAAATTCTTTTATATTTTTCCCATTTAAAAAAATATTTTAGATGCCAATTCACAAGTTTGAGCTTTAATATTTGCACAAATATTAATAAATTAATAATTGAACCAAAATTCTTCCAACTTCCCAAAGGATTAATCCTTTGGAACTATATTTGCTTTCTTTATGGATCTTGTGCCCCTCCCAATCCGATCCCGGTTTTAAATTCTATTCTATCACGTCGGACTGCGATTAGCTGGGATATAAATGCACCCCTAAGAATGGGCTTATCATCACAAAAAAAAATCCCCTATTGTCAATCCCGATAATCCCGGTCCCAGGTTTTCCCAAAAATCCCGGTCTAGGCCACCTCTAGTTATTAAAACTGCCTTCTCATGTTTTACTGGCATTATGATTGCGGTAAATCGATTCAACAAGATAAAAGCCGTGACCAAATTATTCGCTTGGAATGTGAGTCCGGTAAAGCATACTAAAATTGCATAAAACCAAGTCGGTAACTGCGAGTAAATGGGATACAACAGAGAGTCGATTATGGATGGCAAACGATTGCAGTAGAAAGAGTCCAATACGTACAGCAAATCCTGAAACAATTTAGAAAAAAAACTGATCCATTTTATGATTAGCTAGTAATTCTTTTAATTCTTTCTATAAACAATTTGGAATTTAGACTTTTATCAATTTAAATTTGTTACCGGAATTGCCCGCATAACAAAAAGCGCAAAGAATGAGTTGTGGAACTTTTTGTGCCGAACGATGGTAACAATTTGGGCAATATAAAGTGCCATTGACGGGATGCTTATACAAAGAGTTAAGTAGATGATTGGAATTTTAACTGAGATAGACCAATCGACAAAGTCCATTGTTAGATAATAGTATTTGACATTTATGCTAAAATTTGAAAATTTACTTCCTCTTGTATTTTATAAATGCAAATTTTAGTTTTTTGTACAATTTACTTACATATTTAGTAAACATAATGGCAAGAAATCTCACATTTAAATCCGTGTTTAAAAAACTAATAGGTAAGCATGACAATTTGATGGCAAAATCTTTGCTAATGAGCAATTAGTGAGATTGGTCGTTAATTTCTCTTTTTTTCTCAGTGCAACAGCACTTTTAACAAGACAACATCAACATTGGCTTAGGACCGGATGCACACTGTATTAAAGCGGCTGTCAATATAATCGAGGAAAAGCTTTTAAGGTAATTTCAATTAAATTTTTACGGATGCCTTTTACCGCGACCTTTTAAAATTCCATAACCGCGGTTAGCCGCGGTTACGGGTAACCGTGAGCATGCCTGCTTAAAACAGTAGCGAGTCAGGACAATGTAACGAGTTGGGGTGTAGCGAGTCGGGGTCCGTCCGTGCTAGACCATGATTTCGAGTGCGAGGTTGGCATGGCATTTTAGGGGGTGCATTTAGACTGCCAAGTCAGCCTTTTTTATTTAGTTAAATATTGTGCCCCCCCCTTAAAGGTATCCGCATGTTGGCTGCATGTACATGTCTGCAAGCCGGTTTGAAACGGTTTGCCGGTCAACAAGGCGAATTACGGAATTTTTTCGCAAGGATTTTGAGGCTGTTGACGAGCCATTGAATTGCTCGGGTAATTCAAAAACTCAGAATTTTGTTTTTTGATAATTATATAAATACCTAAATGCTTAAGGCAATGATGACGACGACGATGTTGTGTTTTTGATTGAACGGAATGTACAAAAGCAATGCGATGGTAGGGCATTGGAAAGTGTCGAAGAAGACGGCGGTGTTCATAATGATCATCAGCCTGCTGATGGTAAAATTTTGGCACACAAGAGGCCCGGTAGCAAAATGTTCGGTAGTCCAAAATCGGACAAAATGTCCCCGGTAATGGCGAAAACGACAAAAGGTCAAGTGTTTTTTTGGGAGGTTAATCTGAATTCGGACATTTTGCCCGGTTTTTGCCTACCGAACATTTAATTCGTTTGGGCCTTTTGTCCTTTTCCCCATGGGCGGTCATTTTGTCCGTTTTGAACTACCGGAAATTTTGTTCGTTGGACCTTTTGTCCCGTACAAATCAA
>MEIZ01000068.1:177576-188295 GCA_001723225.1 Globodera ellingtonae
GAACACTCCGCCGCTGCCTCCACGGTCTTCCAATGGCAGAAACTTGGACAGCGATTCCTTAAAATTTAAAATTTTCAACAAAATTTAAATAAATTGTTTTCAATTAGGGTTGGCACCCCGGCATTTGGGTTGAGAATTTAAGGGTATGGAGGCTAAACCTTGACTAAAAATTTGAGTTTTTTCAACAAAAAAACCCCGAAGAGACTAAAATTTGGGATTTGGGGGGGGGCAAAAATCCCCGACCAAAAATATCGGGGTTCGGCGTTTTTTAACAAAAAATCCGGGGTTCGGAGTGAGTCGGTTGGTGTCAACCCTATAGTTTGAGTGTTCCAAAAAAATATTTTAGATTTGTTATTTTAAAAAAAAGATCACACATACACGCAAAGCCTCATCAGTGATGCCAAATTTGTTGTTAATCCGCTCGAACAGCTTCTCAGCTTGGACTTGGACTCTGAATTCATGTGCACCTTCCGCATCTGTCCACACTGATTGTTCCTTCTCATAATTCAATTTTTCATTGGCCTCCGATGATTTTTTCTCTCCTAAATAGTTGCCAAGCGAAGTGCTCAACGCTTGAATGTTTTTTTCATGCATTTCGGCGTCCGTTGCTAAAACTTCGGCCAGTTCCATCGGTTTAGCTGATGATGATGATGAAGAAGAAGCACCCGTTGAGCTTATCGGCTTAACATTTTGTTGCTTGCGGGGATTGTTGCCAACACCATTGGCAATGCCAAGCAAAGCTAAAATAATGCTCAGCAAAATAATCATTGTGCTTATCTATAATAATAATAATAATAATAAAAAAACGCTCTATAATAATAAAAAATTTTATTATTAAAATGCTGTGAAATACGCTCTATAATAATAATAATAATAATAATAAATTTTATTATTAAAATGCTGTGAAATACGCTCTATAATAATAATAATAATAATAAATTTGAATATTCAAATGCTGTGAAAAACGCTATTTTCTTTGAAAAGCTTTAGGCAATATGATTTTATACAATGAATTAGATAGTGGCAATAAAATGAATTAAAGTGGCAATAAAATGAATTAAAGTGGCAGCGTTTTGGCGTTTTTATACTAGCATAAATCAATGCAAATCGATTAAGRGTATGCCCGCCCGCCCAGTAGTCAGAGAAAAATAAAAATTGCGCATGCTTCAATTGTTGAGATGGGCATGGGGCTTTGTATATGAGCATTATATTTAGGCTTAGGCATAAAGCCATATAAAACCATTTGACGGGATGCCCAATTTTTTTGTGAAATCGATGGATATTTATGAATTTATGCCAATTTGCACTTAGTTTTGCCATTTTTTCACAAAAATGATACAGTACTTATTCCCTTCATATTAACTCACGGCTCACCCCCCCCCCCCACCATCCTTGGCATGCCAACAATTTATAGATTTTTTGGGGGTAAGGCATGTATAATATTTATGGATTTATGCCAATATGCACTTAGCTGTTGCCATTGTTTCACAAAAATCTTCCCTTCATATTAACTCACGACTCACCCACCATCCTTGGCATGCCAAAAATTGGAAGGGGGGGGGGTAAGGCATGTACAATAATTATGGATTTATGCAAAAATCGGAGTAATTTTGCCACAATTTTATGTATGATGAACATTAGTTAGCTACTAAAAAAATGATTATTATGGCTATAGGTTTGCGTGGCGGCGACATCAAAGGGCTGCCCTCCCCTCCAATAGGTTTTGACGCTAGGGGCGACAGCATCAAAGCCCGGCGGCTACCCGGAGCGGCACCAAAAAATGGTTTTATTTAAATTTTATTTAAAAACATATATAATATTACTTAATTCTCCAAAACCGTAGAGGCAGGCGGTTTGAGACATGTAGCAAAAATGTCTGATACCTAAATTTGTCATTTTTGAAAAACCGAGTGCGCTTTTTCTGTTCTAATTTATTTTCGTAAGCATTCATTTATTTTTTTTTAATTTAAGTATTAAAAGTTATGTGTAACGTATTCATAGGATTATTTTGACTCTAATTAATCTTTTGATTCTATCACAATCAACATAACCTGAGGTCGATCACTGTTCAAAATACAAGGACGATGATTATGATGATGATCTGGTCAGGACCAGAGAAGCTCAAAATATTGAAAATTTGTCCCCATATTTATGCAATGATTCGGTCCCATAATTTGTCATTTCTGTTCATTTAATTTGTCATCAATTTTTMCAGTGAATCGATTTATAACGGTAATTTATATTAGAATAATTAATTATACTCCTCTCTATTCCGTTAGCGCAACGTTGCTTTATTAACAAAAAAAAATCTTTTCGCCCAACCGCCGCCCCCATCCCCCCGGGGGGTGTAAGGATATTTAGCCCCGGGCTAAAATGGTGGTGATCAGAAAAAGTCGCGCATCGCGCCCCAATAATTGAGACCATCCACCAAAGTACACACACAACCTAATACATTTGTCATTCATTCATTCGGTGCTGGTTTGAGTTAAGGAAACGTCATTCAATTCCACTATTTAAATATGCAAAAATGCTTCTTTTAAAATGTATATTATTTTTAATTGATATTTTTATTATTTTTGTGTTGGTATATAAATTAGAGTGACGACCGAACTAATAATATTTCTACAAAAAATTGTGTAAAAATTTCGGCCAAAAACTATATAGGTAGTATATTAGTGCATTTTTTAAATTCGTTTAATTGTTATTTCTTAATTATTAAATACGCAAATAATAAATTATTTGACAAATTGCAAAAATTTTTTGGGTCATCCGAGCGGCGCAGTGCGCAATTTGACGAACCTCAATTTTTTTTTACGTAATCGCAAAGATCCGCCTTTATCCACTATAAGAAATTGATTCATTTTGCTTTTTTTCTTCAATTCATCAGAACAATTACCTGAACATTCTATTAAATGAAACAATTTTAGAAAAAAGAAAATTAACAAAACATACAATTTTTGAATTTCAATAAAATAATTCCTTATAAAATTCGGACTTGTTCTTCAGTCGATGATCCAATTTAACTGCTACAAAATGCACTACTTTTTTAATTTGCTGATTTTTWTCAACATATTAAATTGCGCAAAAGCTGATGTTTTTACGGCAATGGTGGATTTGGAGAATTTGTTGACCAGCGAAGCGGTGACCACGTCAGGGCTACTGGAGCAGTACATTCAGTCCGAGAAGATCAGGCTGGAAAAGCTCAGCAAGTACAAAAATTGGGGCAAAATTTTAAAGGAAAGTTGAGATTAATCTTACATTTTAATTTTAAGCTTTTAACGAAAAATTGCTAAAACCGATAAACGAATGGGGAAAGTGCCATGAAATTTGGCAAAAATTGATACAAAAATTTTTGTAATTTCGAAAAAATTTATTTAGCCTTGCGGAGGAATATGCTCGCACAATAACTGAACAAAAACAACAGCGAACATTTGCGGACAACGAAGTAACTTTAAAAAACAATTGTTTTGTTTTTAATAATAATCAACAGCGTTAGCGTTTGTTGTCATTTAGTGGTTATTAATGAAATTTTGATTAAATTATATATATATTTTTAATATTCGACAGCTTTTTCAATTAGGAAACATTGGTGTCAAATCCAGTGAGCGCATATTTGCTGATCAAGCGGCTGGCACGAGAATGGAAAAACATCAAAAATTTAATGAACGCAAATCAGGGCGAATTGTTCATCAGTAACATCACTGGCGAACGAATGCACAATTCGGTTTTTTTGACAATAAATTATGCATATTTTTTGAATATTAGGATTATTCAAAATTTTTTAGAAATTTGAAAATATTCAAATAATACTAGGAGTTGTAAGAATTTTAAAAAATTGGAATATTCTTTTTTTCAAAAAAAAATAGAAACAATAAAAAAAAATTTAGATAAAATATCCGGACAATGAAGACCTCGAAGGCGCTGCCCAGGGATTGTTAAGGCTTCAGGCAAACACTAAAAATCATAATTAAATTTTGAATATTTTCAAAAAAGATAAAATGCATAATTTTAGGATACATATCAGCTAAAAAGTGGTGATCTTGCAAACGGTTATGTTGGTGGTGAAAATGTTGGCACGGGCTTAAGTGCGCACGACTGTTTTGAAGTCGGACGGGCCGCCTACAACCAAAAGGTACCGCCGCGTGCATAAAGCCAATTCAATAAAATTAAATGATAAAATAATGGCGATTATAAACTATTATTTTTATATAAATTTTAAGCTTTTAAGCAAAGTTTCAAAATTTCAATGAAAAAATGTTTATTATATTTTACACTATTAAGTCAATTAAATGGAATTAAATTATATTAATATACGAATAAATAAAAACAATGCTTTAAATTACAATGGTTCAAATATTTCCGCTTTTTTAAACCTTTTCTTTGATTTTTAATGAATTAATTAGCCCAATTTTTTAGAACTATTTTTACACATTAGAATGGATGCAAGAAGCGCTGGAACGTCGGCCTAGCGATGAGCTGGAAGTCGAGATTCTTGAATATTTGGCATTTGCACTTTACCAGCAAGGCAACCCGAGCAGAGCGTTGGCNCTGGAACGTCGGCCTAGCGATGAGCTGGAAGTCGAGATTCTTGAATATTTGGCATTTGCACTTTACCAGCAAGGCAACCCGAGCAGAGCGTTGGCTGTCACCAGACGGTTGGTGTACATGGCGCCCAACCTGTCTCTTATACACATCTAGATGTGTATAAGAGACAGGGGGAACTCGTGTTCGCCTCCTATCGAATCAGCAAATCGGCATGGCTTAAAGATGAAGAGCACGACGTGGTGGCACGGGTCAACAAACGCATTCATGTTAGCCTTGACATGTAAAAAAATTATTTAATCTTTTTTTGTTTTAGGACATGACCAATTTGAATTTGGCAACAGCAGAAGAACTCCAGGTTGCGAATTACGGCATCGGAGGACACTATGATCCGCATTACGACTTTTCACGGGTATAGCTTATGGGATTACAATACCCGCACCCGATCCGAAGATCGAAGGCGTTTTATAACTAGGGTTCGGATAATCGGGTTGGGGCCGGGCGGGCTTTTTTCCGGGCAACCCGAAAGTGGCCGGGGGGCTTTTCCGGGCGGGCTTTTTTCGATTTTTTGTCCGGGCGGGCTTTGCCGGGCGAATATTTTTTGGTTTTTCCTCCGGGCGGGCTTTGCCGGGCGAATACCGGGCTTTAGCCCGGATTTTGAAAAAAATCCGAATACCGGGCGAATATTAAAAAATTTTTTGAAACAGCTTAAAAGTTAGAGATTGATCWTTCCTGATCATGTACGATATAGACCAGGGATGTGGTATCGTATCYTAATCGTAAATATCGTAATTTAGAGCCATATCGTATCGTATTTTCGCTAAAAAACACCCGTATCGTAATTTTTGAGGCCCCAGATTCGGGAGGGGGGTCGGCGGTGCCGATAGGCGCCGCCGAGAAATTTTTGAATTTTTTACTCATTTTGTTAAAAGATTTTCATCCAAAATTTAAAATACGGTACCTTTTTTTGAAGTTTTTATGAATGCGAGGACCCCGGGAAAATTTTTTTGATTTTTGATGACAATTTGTAAAGAAAATTGGTCCAAAAATTATGAATTTTGCAAAGCAATTTTCTTTATAATAGTTTTGGCATCCTGTTGGAAGTTAATTTAAAAATACGAACATGCAAAAATGACATAAAAATATTCGGAAAATATTCGGTTTTTTGGGGCCGGGCGGGCTTTTTTCCGGGCTACCTAAAAAGGGCCGGGCGGGCTTTGCCGGGCGAATACCGGGCTTTAGCCCGATCGAATATTTCCTAGTCGGGCGCCCGCCCGGCCGAATGCCCGCCCGTTGCCCGCCCGAACCGGGCGCCCGTCCGAACCCTATTTATAACCTTCAACCCCTAAACCGATAAGCTGCACGAGTTAGTCTATCATTAAGCTAAAGCATCGCGATTGGACAATGCAAGCACAAAAAGTTAAGATCAAAAAGTATAAAATTCGAAAATGGCCATTTTTGGAGGTTTTCTGGCCGAATTTTTTCATAATTAGCAAATCGCTTAGTTTTTGCCTATTAATTGCTTTTCCTGATCTAGAGCTTTCATTTGGTATAATGTTTGACCAAGTTAGACTGGTTACAGAAAGTTATTAAAGCATTCAACCTTCGGGGACAATTCGACCTTCGGACCGGTGGCCTAGCCTAGGAGAGTAGAGCGGGCTCGGAAATTTAAAGAAAAATTAGGGATCGGTATTGAAACAAAAAATTAAAATATCACGATTTTTACAAGGTTTTTAAAATTGTTTAAATCCCTGTCAAAACCGGGAGTAAATTTCAGGCGATATCCCGCGCTCTTTTCCACAAGTACTAGCTAGGTGTTAATCAGCTTTAAGGAATACATTTTTTTTGTCCAAAATTTAGCGCGAAGAGAAAAATCAATTCGACAAGAGGGGTAACCGCGTGGCCACAGTGTTATTTTACGTATGATTTTAAAATAAAATTTTATAAATTAAAATTGTTTTAATCGTTTTTTTTTGTTGCAGATGTCACAACCGACAAGGGGAGGCTTTACCGTCTACACAGATTTGAAAATGGGTGTTGCACCGTCGTTGCACGATGCGTTGTTCTGGTACAACCTGCACCGGGATGGGAATGGGGACTTGCGTACAAGACATGTAAAAACTAAATTATAATATTTTGAAAGCATTACGCGAATATAAATTTAAAATTTCGTAAATTAATTAAATTTTGTCTTGTTGATAACAAAACTAACAATTTTTAACCGCACAAAATTATGATTCTATTTTTAATGAACAATTTTTAAATTTTTAATGCACAAATTATTTCAAATGGAAAATTTTTATATAAAAATTTATATTTCACAGCAACATTTTTATTTTTAAAAAGGCTGCCTGCCCCGTGTTGACCGGCGTCAAATGGGTGTCAAACAAGTGGATTCACGACCGAGGACAGGAATTCATACGGCCATGCCCGCTCAAAAAGGAGAAAAACGAAGAATTTGTGGGCGATGTGAGGCCATTTTGATTTTTATTCCTTTCATTTTATGTGATGTATGTCGGTCGTCTTCTGAAATTAATTATTAAAAAAAGAAAAACAATCATTGGTCGGGTCAGGGCTGTAAAATTTATTGGGGCTGAAAAATATTTACCCAAATTAATTATGTTGGACAATCAATCGGTCTCAGTGTGCGGTTCTCGTGAAATTCAGCAGAATCCCATCGATTTTGTTGTCGGATTAGGCCTAAGAAAATGAAACTATAATTTTTTTTCAAAAATATTAAAGCTCAAAATGTGCCTAAAAGACGGGAATTGAATTACTTTTTCTATTTATTGTATCATTTAACACGGCAACTGTCTTCTGCAAGTCGACAATGTTCTGTTGCTGTTCTTTCTGATACTGTTCCATTTTTACAATCATTTCTTCCTTCAGCTGATTCATTCCCTTTAATCATTTAATTTTGATTTAAATAACATGAGATAATGCTGAAAAATGAGTACTAAATTAGGATGCTAAGGATGCGGATTTTTAAAATTTTGACGGCACAGCCTTGGTAACTGATCATCGCCAGATTTGTTTATGGTTTATTTTTCGAATGATATCAAAAATTGCTTGATTTGGTTGGCTTTGAAAAAAGTTATAACAAAAAAACTTTTAAAAAGCGCCCCATTTGCCTTTTTTACGAAACGACCTGGCACCATCAATTGATATGTGGCGGTGAAATGAAAACTAAGGAAAAGGACTCAACGTCCACAAATAAATCAAACTTGAAGACAATCCCTAAATAAATCAATAACGATGAAGAAATAAATATCCAAAATAAGACAACTCCAAAAATATAAAGATATTGAAGAGGATATTATAATATGAACGAACGAACGATATGATTTTAAGAAAGAAAAGGAACAACAAATTGGGATCTTTTGGGTTTGGCGTCCTCCTCCGCGTCCCCCCCCCCCTCAAATATGTTTTAATAGGTCGATCGATCTCTGGCTCTGGCATTTATTGGTAAAAGATAAGGTTTTACAGCAATCGTAAAGTTTACAGGTCCTAAAAAAAAGTTTAAGAGGGTTTGGCGCAATTCTGAGAAATATTCGGGGGTTTTCGAGGTCGCTGATCACCAATACCTTGAAGCTGAATTCGCACATTTTTGGAAAACGAAAATATCAACGTTTTTGAAATTGCACAATTTTCTTAACATAAACGTTATAAATTATAAAAAATTATCCCGACGACGCCGACAGGCGCCGTCTTGGCCATTTTAAAATGTACTGATTTAAAAATTTTTTATTGGCACCCCTGAATTTATCAGGGAATGTTGCCAAACCTAACTAAAATATACATTTGATTCCGCTCATCGAGCTGAGTAAGAATCTGAAAAATATCTTGCCGGAATCACTATGAAGAAGTTAGCTCCTTACCAAATTTGAAAGCCGGACCTGAATTGGATCAATTTTGAAAAAATAGAATTTTTTTCAAAAATTTTCCTCAAAATCATTCAAAAGCATAAAATAAAACGAAAAAGCAAATAATGATCGAACTAGGTATGTTCGATCATCTATTTCAGCATCTTAATTTTGCATTGCCAAAGTGCCACTTTCAGTTTATAAATATGTCAATTCTTTCAAAACGGTTTAAAAACAATGACAAAGAATCCACGGCTGATCAGCAGACAGCCGATCATTTGGAAGTAAGTTTTCTTTTTGAGCACGGAAATAGCGATTTTAAACTGTAATTCAATGGAGGTGAGCTTTTTATTCTGTCAAGATTGGGTTAAATTAACATCTGAAAGGAACGGAATCAGTACATGGAACACGAGCTGGAAGACACAAATCAGCAAAAGCAACGGAAGAATCTTTCGACAAAATGCTTGAACAAATGATGGAAGGTTTTGCGAAACTCGGGCACGAAAATGTGAAATATTTTCCAACAAAACAATCATTTTCTCTTGCTATTTGTTCAGACGGAGCTCTGCGCTGAGTTGGCAGTATCCAACGGACCATCGACGCGTTGACTGAAGCACAAAAGCAAAATGGTAGGAAAATTGTTGCGGAATTTAAATCCTTCCAGTTTTGAGTTTGAGTGAGAAAGAAAAAGAATTAAATAGGGACAATTTTATTGTTAAAAGAAAAAAACTATATTTGTAAATTATTGTTTGCTTAACTAATTTTACATTTTTGGCTAATAAAAATCGATTTTTTATTGGGTGCGGTTAGTGGTATTTGCGTTGGTCAACCGTGACCTCCGCATCGAATGCCGTATCGTTGTCCTGAATCAGTTGAATGATTAATGATGCGCAGTTGTCGCATATCAAATGCCAAAATCCGATTGATTCATTTGATGGCATGCTTTTTGTCTTGCTTTTTAGCCTGCTGAAGCAGCGATGCTTTTATTCCTTCCGTTTAACCGCTGTTTCAGCATCAACAGTGAAAGGAAAAGTCAAAAAAGAGGAAAAAAAAAAGGCCAGGAAGATCATATAAAGGAAAGGAAAAGATGAAAGGCCAGGAGGCCGACGAAGAGGCGATCGAAATCCTTAACCGCGAATTTAATTTAAAAAAGAAGGCAATTGAACAAGCAAAAATAACCAAAAACTGAACAAAAAGGAAATAACGGTACGGAAGATGAAGAAAAAGTGAGAGAAACTGCCAAGAAAAAAACTGAACACAAAGACGAGGAGCAGAAAAGAAAAGAGAAAATTGGAAGAAAATTGATGTTCATACAACATGAAAAAAACTTGGAGAATGATGGAAAAGAAGAAGTCTAGAAGGAAGAGCCGGAGGTTCATCGGATGAAATGAAGGAAAAAAGCACTAAAAATTTTAAAATGGCCGAGACTGGACAAAGGACGGAACCAATGTTGAGACAAACAAACCCAATTGACAAATTCCCTTTCAATAATTACTCGCGCCGCTTTCCCCTTCCTCAAATCTAACTTATCACTTGCCTACCAATTGCTTGTCCCGTAATCTCCACCAAAGCAGCCAACAAAACGAGCACAAATGCAAATTTCGCCTCGGAAGACTAAAACCAAATTTGTCCAAAAATCAGAAGAATTAACCTCACCATTTTATGTTCAGAAGGAATTCAAAAGCCAAAAATTGACTCGGGAAAAGGAAAGAAAACGAATTAAGAATGAATGGGACAATGATTGGAAAAACTTGACAATAGATGCCCCGCCCGCCCATCGACAAGTCGGCTCATTTGCATTTTTAAACGCCCTCCAGTCAATTCAATAGCCGTGGGGCGCGGCTTCGCAGGACACGGGGAATGTGATGGAGAAGTGATCATTCAAATGATCTCCTCACAACTCCTTTGGTTGTCCCTTTCCTTCCCCTTCTTCTGCTGTTGAATTGGCCGCTGTGTTGCTCTCACCTCTCCCCCGATTCTCTCCTCCTCACATATTCTCGTTCTCTCCCTTCCCCAAATTTGTCTAACCACCTCACGCTCTCCCCTTAGCCCTAGTATTACATTCTGTTCACATCGGTAATTTTGATCAAAGCCCCTCCCCTTCTTGCTGCTTTTAAATTGGGGGATTTCTCTTTTGATCAGATTCACTCAATCATTAAATAGAGATGAATAAAACATTTGTTAATTTCTCCAAGAAAACCCTCTCCAACAACAAAAGGGAGGATTGCCGCCTCCTCCGAAGGGCCGAAAAGCTCTCCGGAGGATGGCCCAACAGTCCAAACGCCTCAACCCTATTAACGGAATGAATTGACAG
>MEIZ01000068.1:209400-223426 GCA_001723225.1 Globodera ellingtonae
GCCTGCGGGGGGCTTGCTTTTGAGTTAAAAATATAGGGCGGCTTCGCTTTTGAGCTGTTCCTAGGGTCGTCCTTTAATTTTTAAAAATTAAAATTAGATTTTTTTAAATTTGTATGGGCCCTCTCCTGGGCGGCAAGTCCTATCCAAGGCCGGGTAAGCCCTTTCCGGGACCGGCCAAGCCCTTTCCAGGGCCCGCCTGACCTTTCTAAAGAATTTTCAAAAATATTTACTTCTTTTAATTGAATTTCATTTAATTTGCCTTTCGTAAATTTGCAATCTTCTTTCTCTACCCACAATCTCTCGCTTTCCCACACTATTTCATAGCATGTATTTTTCAAAATTTAATAACCCATATTTTGATCAATTCTGATCAGAACTAAACAAACTTTGTTTTGTTTAGCTCAACTTTTTTGCTGAATTAAATATCTTAATTTTTTTAAATAATTTAAAATTTCAAAATTTAATTTTTCAATTTTTGCTTAAAATTGAAATACTGTAACTTGATCAATTCTGGTCCGAATAGAACAAACTTTTTTTGCTTAGCTCAGCTTTTTTTGCTGAATTTTATTATATAAAATTTATTTTGAAACATTTAAAATTTCAAAATTTAATTTTTTTATGTTTTTTGTTGAAAATTGATCATACCGTAACATGATCAGTTTTGTCCAGAACTGATCAAACTTTTTTTTGTTCTTCTCAGTTTTTTAAGCTGAATTTATTTAAAAAAATTTAAAATTTAATTTTTTAAATTTTTGATCAAAATTGATCATACCGTAACTTGATCAGTTTTGATCAGAACTCAGAAAACTTTTTTTTGTTCGACTCAGCTCATCAAGCTGAGTCTAAAAATGAATGCAAATATTGTCTAAGACAAAATTCGAACTTTTCACTTTTCCACTTTGTCATTGTTTAAAAATTGGTATTACCTATATTTATATTTAAACAAAACAGACTTTTTCCCGTCATCATTGCATTTTTCTTAAAATGTTGTCAATTTTTGGGGTTTCGACTTTTTCGAATTAACAAATTTAATGAATTATTTATGACAAAATATATTTAAACTAATGAATGAATATATCAAATAATGGCGGCATAATTTCATCATAGAAGGAATTCAATTCAAATTCTTTTAATATAAAAATATTTCCAATTTCAGCCCTTAAATGGGAATCTTTGAACAAAACGTCGTCGCTAATAAAACTTGACAATTCGATTTATGCCATTAGTTATTGCATATTCACTTCCAACTAAGACAAAAGGTAAAAAAACGCATTTTGCGATGTTTTTATTTATACATTTAAAACATTTCTTCTGACTGAACATTATAATACAAATTTTAAACTATTGTATATAATATTAATAGATTTTACGATTTTGATTGCCAGGTAAAAATTATAATGCTTTGGCGCATGAATAAGTGCACATTTCTTTGTTCAATTTTTATTTCTGTCATCGGGGAAGGAATATTCCCATTTAAGGGCTGAAATTGGAAATATTTTATATTAAAAGAATTTAAATTGCCTTCTATGATGAAATTATGCCGCCTTATATTTATTCATTTGTTTAAATATATTTCGTCATAAATAATTCATTAAATTAATTATAATTAAATGTTTATATTTTCACTCGTTTTGGATGGTTGCCCTACAAAATTTTTTTCGGATTCTTACATTGCAGACCGAGAGGAGTCGATTGATATATATTTCGTTCGATTTTGAGTTAGGACCGTATGAACGATATTTTCCACAATTTGTTTCACTAAACATTTTGTGTGCGTGAAAATTACAAGCAATTATAAAATGACGGATGGATAAACATTTAGTTTTTGAGATTATACAATAACATTGCACTTTTCTATTCCTGCGTGCCGCCAATTTAAAAATTCYATTGACAATTAAACAGTAAATTGTTTTGCAATGAAATGAAATGTATTTAGTAAGTAGTTGGGCTGGCATTTTTCGTGCATAAATAGAGAAGCTTAAAATTATGCTGGGATTTGTTGTACGGAACTGGTGTGTGTGTAATAGGGATGGGCAAAATTTCGGATATTTCGGAAATTTCGGGTGTTTAAAATTTTTTTTCGTAATCAGTGCGTCAAGAACATATTTTCAGTCTATATTTAGATATAAAATATTTTCAKAATGTTGACGAAAAGGGCTCCCCTATGGGTTTGTCAACTTGAGTTTYGCTTATAATTTGCTTGGAGAGCCAAGAGCGAGCGACTCAAAATTTTTGCAGATTCGACAAAAAATTTAAATATTTGAAAGGACTTGTTCAAAAAGAAACCACAAACATAATTGAGGCTTACACGCAATTAAACAAAAACTATGGCATAAAGTAATTGGCCTATTGAAAACCCAATATTGAAATACAATTTAATAGAGAAAATCTGAAATGGATGGTCGTAGTCTGTGCAGCAACACGAATTTTTTWAAATATTGTTCYTGTTTATAAAAATAGTTATCTGTTATTATTTTTGTTGATGGGTTTTTTAAAATAATTTATTGGCATTGATGAACGGAACTGGTGTGTAATTGATGGCTAACTTTTCTGGCCCAAAGATTATTGTTTCGGGGCCCTTCCTGTCCATTCACACGAATGTTTTGAACATTGTTTATGCGAATAATGCCAAAATCTTTGATCAGCTGTTGGCGAAAAATTGCCGCTGGCCCACAACAGTAACCAGCTGGAGAACACTACAGTACCTGTCAGTAATTAAAGAGTTCGAGATTAATCAATTCTCTGATCGAAAACAAGAGTTTATTCAATTAATTCTTGACACCTGTGTCCATAAACACAGGGTAGTAGACCAACTGCAGCGCTCTTGTTTTTGGGTCACTGATGTTAGTAATAATGAGCATCTGTTGTAAATTTAAATTGACGATCTTCGGCTTTTCAATGTTAATTGAGAAAAATGTAATTATATTTAATTTAATTATATATTAATTTATTCACRAAAAACAGGCTTGTGACCAGCGCGTGACCCATAAATGTTGCCAATGCATAAATTAACAATTTCTTCTCAATTCCATCACCGTTGTTGTTCTTGCTAACTTTTTTTACATGTAATTTGTATGCCACAAAAGTGCAAATGTTTATCAAAACGCATATAATCATAAAAATGGTAGAGTAAACGGTAAAAATATAAGTAAGATAGTTGATGTACGGTGCCTTAATCAAATTTTACTCGAAAAAACCATCGGGCTTCAGCAAAATTTAATTAACTTTAATTTCATTTAAACTAACATTTCCAGCTTCAGTCATGACAAAATTGCGGTCGGTGGTTGAATTTGGATTGTTCAATTTAATCATTCCATCCAATTTTAACACCGGCCAACTCGTTAAGGTTGGCACACCCAAAACAACAATTGTTATAAATGGAAGAAATTTGCGCCACAACTTGAAATAAATGTATACATTTAATACTTTTAATATGGTTAAACCTTTTGGGACCGGTTAACGGGGTACGATTAATTAATGAAAGGTGTTTAAAGATTTTCAACAAGGATTAAGGAGCTTTTGCACCCGGACTAACAAATAAGTGTTAAAATAGATTTAAGTGTGCCCTTTATGAAATTGGCATCCGATGCTCAATTACGTGCTACCGGTCTAACGTGACTTCGTGAATGGGTCCATTGGTCGGGAACGGTACTCCGACCGGTGGTTGAGAGTATCCCGGTTTTTGAAATCCGATCCCGGTTTTAAATTCTATCCGTCGGACTGTGATAAACCGGGATATAAATGCACTCCTAAGAATGGGCTTACTATCACAAAAAAATCCCTATGTCAATCCCGATCTCGATAAATCCCGGTCCCAGATTTTCCCAAAAATCCCGGTCTAGGCCACCTCTAGTTATTAAAACCTGCCTTCTCATGTTTTATTGGCATTATGATTGCGGTAAATCGATTCAACAAGATAAAAGCCGTGACCAAATTATTCGATTGGAAAGTGTGACCGGTAAAGAAACATGAAATTGCGAAAAACCAAGTCGGCAACCGCGAGTAAATGGGGTACAACAAGGAGCCGATTATGGAAGGCAATCGATTGCAGTACAAAGAGTTCAATACGTACAGCAAATCCTGAAACATTTTAGAAAAAAAGCAGCTAATCAATTTTATTATTAGCTAATTCTTTTAATTTTTTCTACCAACAGATCGGAATTTTGACTATTTTTTCAATTTGAATTTGTTACCGGAATTGCCCGCATAACAAAAAGCGCAAAGAATGAGTTGTGGAACTTTTTGTGCCGAACGATGGTGACAATTTGGGCAATATAAAGTGCCATTGACGGAATGCTTATACAAAGAGTTAAGCATATGATTGGAATTTTAACTGAGATGGACCATTCGGCAAAGTCCATTGTTAGATAATAGTATTTGATATTATACTAAAAATTTGAAAATTTACTTCCCCTTGTATTTTAAAATCCAAATTTTACTTTTTTTTAGAATTTTACTTAATATTTAGTAAACATAATGACAAGAAATCTCGCATTTTAATAAGCATGACAATTTGATGGCAAAATCTTTGCTAATGAGCAATTAGTGATTTGTCGTTAATTTCTCTTTTTTTCCTCAATGCAACAGCACTTTAACAAGACAACATCAACATTGGCTTAGGACCGGATGCACAAAAAGCTAATTACCGTATAAAGCGGCTGTCAATATCATCTTTGGGAAAAGCTTTAATAATTTCAATTAAATTTACGGATGCCTTTTTTCTCATGAATGCATTCACATGGAAACACTAGGTAAGCACGGCGAACGGAAACATCGACACATGCTTGGATTAACCATCAAAAAATGCATTCAAAAATGGTAAATTTTTAAAGCGCAATGAGTTGTGGAACTTTTTGTGCCGAACGATGGTGACAATTTGGGCAATATAAAGTGCCATTGACGGGGTGCTTATACAAAGAGTTAAGTAGATGATTGAAATTTTAACTGAGATAGACCAATCGGCAAAGTCCATTGATAGTTAATAGTATTTGATATTATGCTTAAATTTGAAAATTTACTTAAAAACCCCAAAGTATTTTAAAAATTAATATGCAAACTTTCTTTTAGAATTTGTCATATCTTAAGGATACACAATGACAAGAAATCTCATCTTCAAATTCGTTTTAAAAACGAATGAGCAATTAGTTATAAACTCTATAGCAACACGGGCAGTATTGCTAACAAAAATCCGTCCCAAATCCATCCCGTCTGGCCCAAGCCTCTTAGAACCGGCTAGATAAATTTTCCAACTGCAAAATCTTCACAATAGTTGATTTAGTTTTAATATTTGAATCATTATTAGAAATGATAATGTTTATTTATTTATAATTGTGATTTTTGCAGAAAACATGGCTCAATTGGTAGACAAAGGTTACCCCGATGGCGCCGGGTTTAATGCCTGGATAAGACAGGAACTGACAATAGCCCTTTTCGGAATGGTTTAAAAATGGCTATTAGAGAACAACTGCGGCACAAATCGAAACCGAACTCCCTACATGTTGCAATTCAGGAGGCCATGGAAGAGGAAGAGGCGCAAAATGAAATTGCACGCGAGAATTAAGCAATGCCCAAATTGAGACAATAAATCAGACCCAGCCATACCAACTTAATCATGTTGCCCAACGCCCATTTAATTCCCGCCCAAATTTCCGCCAAGGAGGCCTGATTTTAGAAATTTCTTTTGGTAAGACAGAGAGCGAGCACATCGGACAAACAGGTCCCACAATTTCCGCCCAAGGGGCTCATATTTCAATCCGAGAGGTCCATACATTCGAGTTAAGTCCATTGTAACAATGATTCGAATTTTCTGGAAAAGCGAGTTGGATAAAAGTAGCGAGTCGGGTCAAAGTAGTGAGGCGATAAAAGTAGCGAGTCGGGTCAAAGTAGCGAGTCGGGATAAAAGGACCAACAAGCATACAGTTTAAAATTGAATGCCATTTTAAACGCAACACAATTTTTATCATCAAGCAATTTCATTTGTTCTTTTCGGCTTCATCAAATTTCGTCAACCCGTTGACGCCAAAACGGGTGCCGTTCGTACAATTAGCGACGGTTTGACTGCAACAGCTGCTCCAGTAACAACTATTGAAGGGTTCTGGCTCCCGAGTCGAAGTATTCGACTCAAAAATTCAAATTCCTTCCGATAGGCGGCCCGGTAGTCTTTGCTAAATTGAAACAAATTCAAATGTGTCAGCAGGATCAATTGTATCTCTGCTAGTTTAATCCCCATATCTTTTTAATTATTTTACTTTACGGCCTTTAAATTTCAAAATACCGTATTTCCTAAAATAGAGCCCCCGGGGTTTGTTCAACCACCCCATGGGCTCTAATTTGGGGGAGGGGGCTTTATTTTAGGAAATACGGTACAATAATCTCTTTAGATAAGCAGTATTGCTTTATTTAAGACAGTTGTTAAATAAAAAAACTTTAGAGAAAACTTAAAGAACAGTTCTATAATTAGGGTTCGGCTTAGACCACTTCACATTTTGGGGGGTCACCCCCGACTTGCCGTCCCCGAAGGATCGAAACTTGTCCCTTATTTATTACCTAAGACAAAACAAGACAATTGCATTACAAGCCGAACTCATGTTGAGAATGATGCCATTATATGAGGTGATATACCTAAAGAAAAAAAAGTTGCCTAAATTTTATTAAAAAAATTAAAATATTTACCAAAACATTTGGTTGCTTAGATGCAAATTTTGAAGGACGATGAAGCGCATGATGGATTCAAAAATATAACCTCCAATATTGACCACAATGATCACTGCCAGTGAGCGGAAAATGCGAAATTGGGAGGATGCTTTAAAAATAAAAATATTTAAAACTTCTTTAATTTATGAAAAATATTCATCCTTGGTGAAGAAAAATGAACAGAATACAAACCACATAAGAATAGAAATATAGATATTTTGTACTATTGTTTTATATCAAATTTATTTTAATAAAACTAATTTATGAATTGATTGTTCTCTTACTTGGTTGACGCCAAATGTACATGCCGACAATCAAATACAAACAAATTGTGCCCAAGTTTAGCAACAAAGCGGGTTCCGGCAGCGAAGAACAGATTCCAACGAACAGATCGCCAAAGTATCCGGTGACCGGATACGAGGGTAAAGTTCGGCACAATGCCCCAAGGACAGCGTAAGGTAAGCGCACGATGCCAAACAAAATGCGCAATGAAAAGCCAAATAAATGGACAAATTTAGCCGACCATGACTGACAAATAGGTAATTAGTAAATGAAATGTGTCCATTAAAAAGGGTCCACCCCCTCCCCCCCATCTCATCACCACCCAACTCATCACCAACCCAACTCATCACCAATCAAGATCGGGTTAACGGCAATCGAAAGAGCTCGAAGAGTTGAAGCTAACATTATGTTAAAGCTTTGTGAATTCAACTCTTCGAGCTCTTTCGGTTGCCAATAAGACTTTCTGAATCGGTTAAGGTTGAAGCAAGTTATTGCCCGATCTTGATTGGTGATGAGTTGAGTGGTGATGAGATGGGTTGACCCCCATTAATATAACGTACAATTTGGGTGTCAAAACGCAAAGAAACCGGTCCACTCCGTGCAAAACATGATGACATACATGCCGCCAAGACAAAAGACGGAAAATGCCATCAAGCGAAAGCACAGGGCATATGAAATGAAATTTTGGCCGGACAGTGCCAACCCTAGAAACACCAAATGGCCCGCCTGATGGCCCATCTCGAACAGAGAACTGAGCGCGAGCAGAAAGTTTGCCGAACCGTGCAATGTTCTGCAAAAAATGAAAAAATTATATAAAAATAATGTATTCAACTTATTATATTTTTACCTGTTTTTAATTGTCACATAAACTACCGAAAAATTCATCAGAACGCCGGGAATTCCAATACCATTCAGCAAAACGGCCGTCACAATTAATGACGCTGAATGACCACTTCCATTTCGTTGTTGCATTTCTTTGTAGAACTTCAAAATATTTTTTTAAATAAAAAACTTTTCAAAATTTTTTAATGTATTTATTATAAATATTACTTCAAATAAAAAATTTGAACACTCACAAGATTTTCTGGGATTTTAGCAGATGACATTTCAATAGTTATTTAAATTAAAAGTTGAGATATAATATTTTGGACGTTAAACGTATAGAAAAAATGTAACAGAAATTTCCAACTTTTAATCAAATTGCATTTTTTCCCCCATGACTACAAGAATTATAAGCTTGCCAGTAACTAAGAATTCATTTTAAAACGTTTCTATGTAACGTGAGAAAAAAATTAAAACTTATGAGAATTTTTTTAAAATAATTATATATTAATTTAATTATTACTTGAACTGAACTCTCAAAATTATTCTTGGAATCCATGTCCATGTAAAATGTCAAATGTTTGCGTAATACGTACGACTTTTTTTAAATTTCTTGAACTGATAATTATTTTAAATTTTATATTTAATCAAACTTTATCAATTCACAAATAAACTTTGCTGTGCTGTTCACGTGAGCTGTAAAACAGAACTTTTACAATTGACTTAATTTTTTAATTTCAATAAACGTTAAATTAGTGCAAACAAAAAGTGCCATTTACAGATTTTTAAGCTACCTATATAAACACCGGTATCCCCAGGGTCGTGCTCCCACATTTGCGCCCCCACATTTGCGCCCCCACATTTGCGCCCCCACATTTGCGCCCCCACATTTGCGCCCCCACATTTGCGCGTGGAAAAAACGTGGCACACGAGTTCAAAAAACGTGGAAAAAGCTTGGCAAAATTTTTCAAAAAACGTTGCCAAAAACGTGGAAATATTTTAAGCCTTTAATTTGATGTAAAATTGCTCGGACAAGCATTAACTAGCATATTGAATGGGGGGAGTGCCCGGAGGCCTTTCCCGTACCTCCAATTCACAAAAGGGATGAACAATAACCTTTATTCAGAAGGGGGTTTCGCGGACATTGGCCAATGTGGAGGTAATAGAACAACCCGATTCGTCTCGGGACAGACAGGGGTGGGGGAATGGGCAAAGGTGTTCGAGAGCCCAATCCCCGATCGAATGAATGAAGGCCCTCAGGGGGGGAACAAACGAACACTGGTGGGGCGGGGCGATCAAATAATGGGAGAAGTGATCAGACAATTTTTGGGCGGAGTCAATATTTATCACCACTTTTCACCATTTTGAGCAAATTTGGTTGAGAAAGTAAGTAATTATGGGCTTGGGGGCAAGTTAGGCGCCGCCGAGAAATTTTTGAAGTTTTTACTCAATTTGTTAAGAAATTTGAGACCAAAAATTTAAAAAAACGGTGATTTTTTTGAAGCTTTTTTAAGAATGAGAGAGGTCCGACGACTCCGCCGAAATTTTGTTTTGAAGATTTTACAAGATTTGTTAAGAAAATTGGTCCAAATATTGGCGAAATGTTTACTAATTGTAAAAAAAAGAATCAATAAATTGCGAGTAAATGTCAATAAATTGAATTCGAGGCAGAAACGGGGCAAAAACGTGGCACTCAACCCCAAAACGGGGCGAAACGTGGCAAAATGCCAACCCTGGTATCAACGCATTCTTTCAACAGTTGACGACAAAATTGGGRCTGGTCGTACAATTGCAATTGGCTGCTTGCCCAGTGCTTGAGGGGTTGGCCGTCCGATTTCGGCACCAAAACCCAAATTCAATCCGATCGGCGGGTCCGATAGTCCTTGCTAAAATTAAGGACAAAATGTTTCATTTTCTTACATTTAGTAGTAAAAATCAGTCAATGAATTTTTAAATTAAATATAAGTATATAACAATAACCAGGTTGATGGAGTTTTACTCTAGTCAAATTTTTGCAATAAAAAGTTATTGCCAGATTTAAAATGCCGGCGCAGCGCTTAATTAAAAATGAATTGTTTTTTTTTTTGAATATTCTCACATTAATTTTCAATACTTTATACAAACTCTAGGATTTATTATTCAATGGTTGTTGCTCAATGTTATTGATCGTCGCGTAGTTCTTCCACTTGGCGTAGAAAATCTTGCATTTACAACAAATAGAATATTATATTGTAGAGCTGTTAAYGGGGGAGGGGCGCCGAACGATGTGACAATTTCGGCAATATCAATATAAAGTGCCATTGACGAATTGTTTAGACAAATGCATAAGTAYAAGATTGGAACCTGAACTGAGTTGGACCATTCGCCAAAGCCCATCATTATTAGTGCCTCGGCACGATACGATATTTCGATATAAATATCGCGATATATCGCGATATTTATATCGAAATCTCGTATCGTATATCGTATCGGGAAAAAGTTTTTCTTTCGATATTTTTCGATACCGTTATTTTATCGAAATATCGTATCGAAAAGTTAAAATATCGCGATATTTTATCGCGACTGTTCACTCAAAAAATGTAACACAATTTTAATGGATTATATTGATTTACTGTTTGAATTTTGTTTGAGACATACTTTTGACAAAAAATTTCAGTTCGTTTTTTAAGAGGTTAACCAATTAAATCCATGTCTTAGTGGTCTGTCTTTTCGCGTGCTGGGTTCTAACTTCGAACCCGCTTGAGTGGTAGAGACCGGCAACTCAGCCCAAACAAAATTTTGTACAAAATTTTTGGGTTTCTTTTGGGTTTTGCTCAATTTGATCAAAACCAAAACCAAAGTTTTGGGTTTATTTTGCTTTTGGTATTTTTTGGTCTAGCTAAACCCACAATTTTGTATAAACCCAAAAAATTTTAGAAAACATAATAAATGCCCAAATTTCCGATTTTCTTAAAATTTTTTAATAAAAGTTTTATTCAACGCATTTTTGAGTTGATTTTTTCAAAAATACTGTTTAAAATTTTCGAAAATTTATTTTAAAATATATTAATGGGGGAAGCATATGTGAGAAGAGGAAACATGATAAAATAAGTGTTCGCACCAAAGCAGGTTCGAACCCAGCACATAACATAAGAGTTATCGAACAGACAAACCACTAAGCCATCAAATACTTCGAAAAATTCTTGTAAAAACGATTGAAAAATCACTCGATATGCTATCTTTAGGGGTGTAAATTCAACCGTGCAACACACAAACTTTTGTACAAAAAAGGGCATGCATGACCCAAACTTTGTACAAAATTTTGTTTGGGTTTCTTTTGGTTTTGGTTTCTTTTGGGTTTTGCCCAATTGACCAAAACCAAAACCAAATTTTTGGTTTTTTTTGTACAAAAAATCCCAAAAAATTTTTGGTTTTTGGTTTTAGTCCGGACTCTAATTATTTCGCTTTTCGCCTCTTGTCACGTACGCTCGCTCCCCTCATTAATAAAATTTTTAAATAAATTTTTTAATAATTTCAATTAAAATACGCGCAAAAGACAAATTTTAAAAAAAATTCATCGCATCTTTCTGAATTTTCAAATTTCTTAACAAAGGTTGCCAATTTTTATTAAAATTCCCTCGGCGGCCTTATGTGAATTGATTGTTTTTCATATTTAAATTTTAAATATTTGCCAAAAAAAAAAATTCGTTGCTTACAAATTAGCTGCCTTATTTTGAAGGACGAACAAGCGCATTATAGATTCAAAAACACAACCTCCAATAAGGCATTCTAATTCTAAAGCTTATTTATTTTTAAGCATGTTGTCAAAATAAAATTGATCGTTAAATTTAATTGGCTATCGTTTTCGTGTATTCACTCTCACAGCGATTGTTGATGGATTAGTACTAATAAAGTGCAGTAATTAACAAGAATCTCTGCTTTAAATATATTAATTTCCTTAATACCGTCCTTTGCTAATTGACACTTTCGTGGCATACAAATTACATGTGAAGAAAGGTGGCACAACCCGTTACAGCGATTTAATTAACACTTGACGTATGCATTGACGGCATAAGTGAAAAATTTTGTAAAAGCAAATTGTTAGTGTCAGAAAATTAATTATAAATTTGTTAAAGGAGATTTTAGAAAAAAAAGATGCTTATTTATTTTTAAGACTGTTGTTAAAATAAAATTGATTTTGAAATTTTTACAACATTAAATAATGCTACGTTTACACTCTCACGGCGATTGTTGATGGATTAGTACTAGGGTTATGCGGGACCGGGACCAGTACTGAAATGGTCAATTTTTTCCATTTTGGTACTGAAATTTTAGTCCCGGTTTTCAAAATTCCTTTAAAATCCCCTTATAATGGTCCCGGTTTTTTACCAGGCTTTTTTTTCTTGTTTTTGTCCAGCAGTCCCGGTTTTTCCAAAAGTTCCGGTCCCGCTCAACCCTAATTAGTACTAATAAGGTGCAGTGATGCAATGATAAAATAATGAGAAATGTTCGAGTTTGAACATTTAAAGTTATTGTTTTCGACCAAATGTTGTGGAAAATAAATACAAAACTTTGCTTATATTTAATTGAGAGGAAATTGTCGACGTACGCATTGACGACATTATGTAGACACAAAAAATTTTGTAAAAGAAAGCAAATTGTTAGTGTCAGAAAATTAATACAAAATTTGTCAAATGATATTTTAGAAAAATTGTTACCTTTTATTTCAAAATATTTTTTCTAGTCTTTTATTGAATGATGGTGGGCTTTGTCGATTGGTCTATCTCAGTTAAAATTCCAATCATCTACTTAACCTTTTGTATAAGCATCCCGTCAATGGCACTTTATATTGCCGAAATTGTCACCATCGTTCGGCACAAAAAGTTCCACAACTCATTTTATGCGCTTTTTGTTATGAGGGCAATTCCGGTAACGAATTCAAATTGGGCGGAACCGATAAAAAAACATACTAATTAGAAACAGAATGATTTTTTGTTTCAGGATTTGCTGTACGTATTGGACTCTTTCTACAGCAATCGACTGCCCTCCACAATCGGTGCCGTACTTTACCCCATTTATTCGCAGTTCCCAGATTGGATGTTCGCAATGCCATTCTTTCTTACCGTACCCACATTCCAAGCGAATAATTTAGTCACGGCTTTTATATTGTTGAATCGATTGACCGCAATCATAATGCCAATAAAACATGAGAAGGTAGGCTTTTACAATAATATAAATTTTGGGCACCGTTTCATGTAAGCACGAGGTCATTTTGGCACCGGCCAATTGGGCATCGGATTCCAATTTTAAAATGACATTGCTAAATCCGTTTTAACAATTAGCTCGGGTGCCAATCAGAGGTGCTTGTAACAGCAAAAAAAAAATCGTAACTCGTAATCCGTAACTCGTAATTACGAGCACCCCTGATGCCAATCCATTTTAACATAAGGATAAAAAATTTATCAAAAATGACAAAAAATAATCAAAAATGACAAAAAATAACCCTAAAAATCAGTTCAGTTTTTTGACACTTGTTGAAAATCTTTTCACGCCTTTCAAACCTGTTTTATTGGGTTAATCAACATATTTGCCTGCATTTTCAGGCCTTGCAGAATTGAATTTTTTTCTTTAAAAAATTCAGTGTACTCTCTCATTCAATTTTATTTTATTTTAGTAATAATTAGGGCCGAGATTTATATTGACTAAAAAGTCGCTTTAATTCCAAAAATTTTCGAAATGAATGATATTTCTGGGCTTCTCTCGTGATTCCCTTATTCGCAAAAAAAAATAGGTTAAAACTTAAAAATCTTGCCCTAGTAATAATTGAATTTAGTGTCAAAATGACACAGTGAACAAACGACTAGTGCCCAATTAATCGAATCCAAAAAAGTTTTTTATTCCAATATTAAAATGTATAAAATGTCTTTTAAGTTGTGGTGTAAATTTCTTCCGCTTTTAACAATTTTTGTTTTGTGTGTGCCACTGCTCACGTGTTGGCCGGTGTTTAAAATGAATGGAATCATTCAATTGAACAACCCAAATTCAACCAGCGACCGCAATTTCATCGTTTATGAAGCTGGAGATGTTAGTTTTAATTAATTAAAGTTAAATTGAATATTGCTGAAACCGATGCTTTGGCTTTTCAGACACCAAATTCTGGTTCATGCCGACTTTCCAGAACACAAAATTCTGGTTCATGCCGACTTTCCAGAACACCAAATTCTGGTTAATGCTGGCTTTTCAGACCACC
>MEIZ01000068.1:238752-248989 GCA_001723225.1 Globodera ellingtonae
GTTAGGGATTTTATCCATTAGGGATTTTGACCGATTTTGGCTGGTTAGGGATTTTGTCCAGAGACAGCTTTTGGGTTATTAGGGACTTTGACCGTTAGGGATTTTATCCATTAGGGATTTTGACCGATTTTGGCTGGTTAGGGATTTTGTCCGCTTTTGGCTTATTAGGGATTTTGACTGTTAGGGATTTTGTCCGTTAGGGATTTTGTCCGCTTTTGGCTGGTGAGGGATTTTGTCTGCTTTAGGGTTATTAGTGATTTTGTCCTAGCGCCCAGATTTTGTATCTGTAATATTATAACCTTTTGAAAAAGTAAATTAATTGTAAGCAATGCAAGGTCGGTTGCGCATGTTTGCAATAATATCTTAAATTGAATTATATTTATGAAGTAAATAATAACATTTCAATGCTATAATGAAAGAAAATCGATTTTTTTTAAAATTTTTGTTAACCTTTCTTTATCTTACTTACTTTGCTGTACATTTGCATTGACTTGGGCGTGTGCCGAACAATTAAATGGACCATTATACCATTCAAAATAACGCCAAATCCAAATCCAATCCAATTGAATGAATCCATTATTATTCGAACAACGGAAATGCCCATAACTATAAAAGAGGTTCAGTTATTTTCTAAAATTTTGGCTTTAATTAAAACTTTCTGCCTATTTATTGGAGCTAAATTAAAAGAATGAATGACCGATTGGACAAAAGAAATCCAATTATTAACTAATTTAAAAGGGCGGTAAAACAAAAGAGTTTAAATGATAATCAAACTCCTGTGTCAGATCACTCAACCTCACCCGTACAGCAACTAAAACTATCTTAGTAAATTTTGAATTATTGAAATGATAATAAACCAGACTAATTAATGCAAAAATTTTTTCTTTTATGAAACACTCACAATTTATTTGCCATACATTTCGTGCCTGGCAATACAAAAAAATTAATTAAACGATGGTTGGCTAATGTTAATGTATGCTAATAAACGGCATCATTTAGTGAGTTTGTATAAATACAGTAACATTGCACTTTTTCTAATTTTGCGTGCCGCCGATACTCGATGACAATTAAAAAGACAAATTAAATCGTTTAGCACTGAAATGAAACTTGCAATATTCACTAATTTATTTTTCTTAATTTTTATATTGAAAAAAATCGGTTAATGTTGATCATAGCGCCCAGACACGAAAGTGGTGAAGGTAGGCGATCAGTCGTCATTGGATACCGGCTGACCGAGTCCCAGTGTAAAAGGGACACTTTAGTACGGAGAAAATAAAATTATTTTCAAAACAATGGCATTTGCCATTAAAAGAGGAATTCTGAGAGCCCTGTACGGGATCATCGCAAAACTGAGATGGACCATTCGGCAAAGACCATTGTTAGTTAATAGTATTTGATATTATGCTAAAAATTTAAAATTTACTTCCCCTTGTATTTTACTTAATAAAATGCAAATTTTTTGTAGAATTTTACTTACATATTTTGTAAAGATAATGACAAGCGCACATTCAAATCCGTGTTTAAAAAACTAATAAGCATGACAATTTGATGGCAAAATCTTTGATAATGAGCAATTAGTGATTGGTCGTAATTTCTCTTTGTTTCTCAGTGCAACAGCACTTTTAACAAGACAACATCAACATTGGCTTATGACCGGATGCACAAAAAGCTAATTACCGTATTAAAGCGGCTGTCAATATAATCTTTGGGAAAAGCTTTTAAGGTAATTTCAATTAAATTTTTACGGATGCCTTTTTTCTCATGAATGCATTCACATGGAACGGATAATTTGTTAAAATTGCCAGATTCCGGTAAAAACCGGTACACGTGTTGGGATAGGGATTTCCCGGTTTCTTGGTTCGGTAACTTTTGGGAAATGCAAGTTTATTTGAAGAAAGTCAAGTTAAGAATTAAGAGTTGGATCGCTTCAGGCAGGGAACCTGAGATTGAGAATGCAAAGTAAAAACCTGAGTTTGAGGGGTTAGGACAGAGCTTATATAGTGGGCCAAGTTTGGGTGGGAGGGACGAGCAGAAGGAACATTACAATGGACTGTTATTGGGATGGGCATAACTTTTGGTCTGGAAGAGATGGGGAAGAGAGTTGATTGATAGGTGGGGTCTGCTGATGGATTTGGGTTGGGGCAATGTGAAAAACAATTTTAAAGAAAAATAGGAAAAGGGAAAATGAAGGGAAGACAACTTTTAGAACGGACAGACTCAACACCCCGGTTTTCGGTTGACCGGGGTTTTTACTCGGGTTTCGTAAAAATTTGTCCAAATCTGCAGAATATGTTGGCATTTTCGTTACAACGGAATTCTGTAGTCTTACGTCCATGGTACCGATAGCCGCAGCCGGGTTTTTTTGAAATTTCAGACAAAATTCAAAAAGGTTTCGAAAATTAAATAAGCTCAAAAACAGGAACCACCGCGAGGGTTCGAACCCACACACTAAAAGACAGCCCATTTGGTGTGAATGTATGTAATGTCATTTAATTTATCGTATTTTTCCTATTAGTAACCCACTCTCTATTTGAAACCCACTCTCTAATTGTAACCCCCCCTCGAGGGGGTTTGAACAATAGTAACCCACTCTCCATTTGAAACCCCCTCTCTAATTGTAACCCCCCCCCTCCCAAGCAGTGAACTTTTAAAATTATCTACCTACCTAAGTCCCTACATATTTTCTCTTTTTCGCCATTACTATTTACCTACGTTAAAATTGTGTTTACTAATAGAAAAATGAGTGACGAAGATTCTMAGCTAGTACACCAGCGTGATATCTCGAAAAAYCGTCGCATTTTTACAATCGACGAAAAATTGGAAGTCATCGACTTCATCAAATTCCATTCAATTAAAGAAGCAAGTCGGAAGTTTAAAATAGATCGTCAGAACATCAGAGAATGGCAAAAGCAAAAGCAAAAACTGCTCTCTTTGCGGTAGATTGATTGTCATTTTTGTGAAAAAAATAAGATACAACTTCAGGGAATCAAAATCTGGAAAGCGACTGAGACTTGACGGTGCTGGACGGAATCTTCGCGACAAAGAGTTTGATGAGCAAATGATTGTATGGATCCGGGACACAGCGCGCGTGTAATCAACGAGTCTCTCGCCGAACAATTCAAATTCATGCTCTACAAATTGCAAACAAGCAGATGAGGAGGAAACAATTTTCAAAGTGAGCTTTTGTTGTTTGGAAAAAGTTAACATGAGTTTTAAGGCGAGCTGTGGCTGGCTTAACAAGTTTATGCTTCGGCATAATTTACGCGTCCGTATTCCTACGACGGTTTGTCAAAAGCCACCGATTGAATATGAAAAGAAGCTTGTGGACTTTATTCTTTACATTCAGCGGCATTAAGGCAAAGATTCGGCAGCAGTACGAAGACTGGATGCTTCATGGAGAAAAAACGATGACTTCAAGCGGCAACACACGCGCGGCACCAATGAACATTTATTTGAACTGGATTTATGAAGCGTGGGAGAGCATATCGAAGGAAAATATTTCAAAATCATTTAAAGTAACTTTCAAAAATTTGGTATTTTTCCAAACAATTTCATCAATTTAGACGTGTGGCATAACCAATGCGTTTGACGGCTCTGAAGATGGAGAAATTCATTGCTTCAAAGAGGATGGACCGGTTCCAAATGGGATGATTCGTTTGCAACAGGCACGTGAAATGGCCGAATTTGACATTTTGGCGGAAGGGATTACAGGACTATTTGAGGAAGTTGAGGTCGAGCAAGACGAAGAAAACGGATTTATTAGTGATGGATCAGTGGAATTGTGAATTTATATCAAATTTTATTATTGTGATGATGCCTTTTATCAAAAAAATTATATTGGTAATTTTCAAAAAAAATACATTAAAAAATAGTAACCCACTCTCCATTTGAAACCCACTCTCTAATTGTAACCCCCCCTCGAGGGGGGTTTGAACAATAGTAACCCATGGGTTACTAATAGGAAAAATACGGTATATTGGCCTCAATTTAAAATTAGCAAGTCCTAACCACCGGTTTGGGTGTCCGATTATCGTTTAACCGGGATTTAAGACGGTTCTTAACCGGTTAATTTTCCAAAATGTCCAGTTTTTGTAACCGTTTCGGTACTGAACAACCTTAATTATAGCTTAATGGCATTCACATTAGGAACTAAATTAAAATTAAAATTGAGCTGATTTTCGTTCATTAAGGCACCGTACGTAAACTATAACCTTTACATGAGTGGCATCTTCTCTGCCATTTTTATGATTATATGCGTTTTGTTAAACATTTGCACTTTCGTGGCATACAAATTACACGTGAAGAATGTTAACATAAACGGGAACAACAACAACGGTAATGGAATTGAGAAAAAATTGTTGATTTATGCATTGGCAACTTTTTTGGGCCATTCACTCGTCGCAAGCTTGTTGGTAAGGAAAATCGTTAATATTAAAGTTGATCAAATTTAAAACAAAAAGATAGAAAAACGATTTTAACATACCTAACAGATTCCCACTGTTACTAACATTGCTGCTCCGGAAACTGACAATTTTGTACATCTACTATCCACTGCTTATGGACGCAGGTGATAGGAAATGAAGCAATCTTGGTTTTCCGATATTAATTTTTGGGCCATAAATTTGAATTTAAACAGTCACATCACCAAACAGGTACGGTAGTGCTCTCCAGCTGGTTACTGTTGTGGGCCAGCAGCGCATTTCGCCAACAGCTGATCAAAGATTTTGCGATTATTCGCGAAACAAATATTCAAAATAATCGTGTCGGTCCAATGGAGGGGCACCGAAACATTAATCGCCGGGCAGTTGGAGGTGCTGTTGGCCATCAATTACAGAACAGATTTAACAGTGCCGTACGACAATTGTCATCAATTTCTTAATGTAGTAAAAAAATACTGTACATCAAAACTTTTACATTTTTATATGGGGGAAAAAGTGAATTTATGTATTAAGTATTTTTGGAATTTTGTAAAAATTCACATTTTGACTCCACAAAGACAAATGGAATTTTAAAAAGTGCAAAAAATGTGTAAAATTTATTAAAAATATTTAAAAGGTGAATGATCAAGTCAAATACGGTCAAAAATACGATTAATAAAATAATTTTGAATGATTATGCTTTTTTGGAATTTTTATATTCATTAACTGCTTCTTTTTTGTTGTTGCAAACCCTGCTTTTTTGGGCCCACCTACAGCTACAATATTTTATTGGTTATTGACACAACACAAAAAATTATTATAAAAGCAAAAAAATGTGTTTCAACTTTTATCTCCATGTTCTTAAAGGTTTATGCGACGGGACTGACGTTGTTAATTGGCGGAAGTGTTGGTGCTGGAGTTGGCTAAAATGTTGAAAAAAATTTTATTCCATTATTTTTAATTTTTTTGTTGCAAAATTCTTAAAGATATAATTTTTAAACGCATTTCCGTGTACGCTGAAGAAGAAGCCTAGCAAGGCTAATACGCAAAAAAATGTAGTCCATTATTATACTATTTATTGTGTTTCATTTTTTTAGTTCGAAAAACATAATTATTCAAATTTTGAAAAGTTGGCTACAATTTGTAGGCCTGGTGGAATGTTGATGATGCCTCCAGGGTTCAGGCCGCCGGCGGGAAAAATTCGCACTGATCCAACACGTGGCGCCCGATTTGTGCCGAGCGCGTTGCACAGGTTGCACGTGAACGGGCATTCCTGCATCATCAGGGTACGGTACATTGGGATACGACAGTATGCCACGCGGTCCGCACAGTCCGATTTCCCATTGGGCCCCACATTGTCAACACAGGCTAAACATTTGAAATAAAATAATAATATTAAATATTATTTAATTAAATAAATCGTTTTTTCAAACTTAATTAAATGAATATTACCTCCATTTGCAGGCAAATTTGCATTTGCAAATTGAGCTCCTAATGCAGCTCTTGCACCACAACGATTGCACGTCTGGGGGCACTGAAATAGCAACAAATTTTTTTTTAAATTATTTAAAACTTAATATTCTTTTTATTGAAACTTTTAAATTCTATGCAAAAACAAATTCTGATTTTTTTAATGTTATGAATAAACCGCTAAATTTACCTAAAATAATTTACCTAATAAATTGAATGATTAAGAAATTGATACAAAGTCTGGGTTCAATTAACGATTAAACTAGGGTTAGCCCCCGACACCGAACCCCGACTTTTCTTGGTCGGGGTTTTCGTCCCCGACTTTTTTAATTTTTCGGTGTTTTTGTTGGGAAAAACCCCGACCCCACTTTTTTTGGGCGGGGTTTTCGTCCCCGACTTTTTTAATTTTCGGGGTTTTTGTTGGGAAAAACCCCGACCCCGACCTTTTTAGTCGGGGCTTTTCGCCCCCGACCCCCGAACTTTCACGCCCCCGAGGGGTTGACGACCAACTCTCGATTAAACCCAAACAAATTTGGTTGATATTTTTGCACACCTGTTGTGTCATCAGGTCCCTGTATAGCGCATTGTCGCACAACTCGCGCCTTGCCGGACAGTCCGATGCTCGTCCTGGTACTGTCAAGTCAACACATGCACTACTAACTGCACCAGCACCAGTTAGCGGTTGTTGCGCTGAAATATTTGAGTATTTTTTCAACAAAAAAATTAATGCCATTATCCCAATTTTGGAATTGAGAACTTCTCAAAATTGTCTGAGTCGTCGAGAATCAAATTAAAAAAACAACTGCGTTTCACCGATCAATTGAAAGGTCAGACTCCCGAAAAACAGGTTCATTAGTGAATATAATTAGCATATTTATTAAAATGAAAGGCAATTTTATTCTTATTTATTTATATAAAAAAAAATTAATTTTTGCATTACCAGCAAGCGTATAAGCGCAACACATGCGTTGAGGGTCCCATACAGTTTGTGGGTCCATGCAAACAATTCCATTTGGTGATGTTATACGTTGCTGATTCGCTTAAAATGTTTTAAAATTTAAATAATAAAAATTTCTTTAGCCACCTTTTAACAAACTTTAAAATTTCGATTTTTTAAAATTTTCTCGTTAAATATGCAAAAAAAAAATATCTTGTTTTTTTTGCTACAAAACATACGAGCACAAATCGTCCGAAGTCCTGTGATCAATCCAGGCTGTCCTACAACCCCGACAGGTGCATGATTTCCGGTAAGGGAGTCTGGCAGCTGCACATCGGGCGGACAGCATAGTTGGTTCCGGCCAACCGTGCTATTATAAAAAAAGGTAAGAACAGAATTCAAAAATAAATTAGTGCCAAAAACATTTTTCAAAAAACAATACCGTAACACCAGACCAGTCCGGCAACGTGTCACACCGTTTGGGAAATGAAGTCCACCTAAATTGGAATGCCAAACATTGGAGAGCATGACGTATGCACGAAATTTTAACTAGGGCCGAAGCCTCAACTCCGAATCGATAATTTTTACCCCCACCCCCGACCCTGGCCTTCCAAAATGCCGTTCCAAATACTACGATCCTCGGCTTTCCACCCCCAAAGGGTCAGCCGCCGATTTTTAACTAAGTACATCTCTGAACCAGACGACCCAAAAACCCGGTGTTCACGACCAGGGATGGGCGGAAATTTATTTTCAAAAAACGGAAAACGTAAAACGAAAAAAAGGGCCAAAAACAACGGAAAAACGGAAAACGGAAAAATTTTCAAATAAATAAAAAAATTATTTTTTTTTAAAAAATATTTATTTAATAAATATTTTTGAAATATTAACAGTAATTATTTTTAAAAATTTTGAAGGATGTCTTTTTTCAGCGGCCTTCTAAATCTATTTTAAGCTTTTGGGTGGGGGGTCGGCGGTGCCGATAGGCGCCGCCGGAGAAAATTTTGAAATTTTCGACTCAATTTGTTAAGGATTTGCAACCAAAATTTTAAAAAATTCGGCAATTTTTGAAGCTTATTAGGAGTGGTAAGGGTCCGGCGGCGCCGATAGGCGCCGCCGGAAGAATTTTTTAAAAAACTTAACAAGATTTGTTAAGAAAATCGCTCCAAAAATGAAAATGCAAAACAAAATCCCCCTAATGTTTTTTGATTTCGTCCAACAAAAAATGAATGAAAAGCTTGTGAATTGTCATCTAAAATATTTGTTCTTTTATGGGAAAAAGTTAAATAGAATTTTTAATCCACCGTAACTGTACAGAAAAATAAGAATTACTCACTGACACAGTCGGGGATCTGAACCTCCGCCCACACTTATCTCACCACACCAACCACTCACCATTACACCACAACCAAACCGCATTCCAGTTCTACAAAAATCCCATTCTTAGGGATGTATATTTTTTCCGTTTTTTTCCCGTTAAAAAGGGCATTTTAACGGAAAACGTAAAACGGGAAAAAGGGCCAAAAACAACGGAAAAACGGAAAACGGAATTCCGCCCATCCCTGTTCACGACCCGACCATAAGATTTTATAGCTGATCTGATCCTTGTCAACCCCGACTTTTTTCCTGATCCGGTGCAACCTTATGCGGGATTTTTCTTGGCAAACATGGAATGGAATTTTCGAATACGCAAACTTGCTTTTTAATAAGCAGCAAATATCATAAATAAATTTGCCCTATTTTTTTTTTTAAATAATAATTTTTATATTAAAATTCCTCAATTTTTGTTATGCACTCACGTTCACATCGTTCCGGGATTGCTTCCGGGGAACCAGGCTGTGGGATTTGGACATAGGTTTGCTGCAACGTTGCGCCTTGCACCGGTTGTTGTGCACAACACAACTGWAAGTTTWTTTTAAAKKAATTATTAAAATAATTAAAAATTAATTAAATTTTACCTGAACGGTTGGCTGGTACACAAGAGGAGGGGCACAGTCATTGGCCCCTAATGGTCGATTTCGGTCTCGAATCACCTCTATAAAAATTTAAATATTTTAAAATTTTATTCAAAACATTTGTTTGTAAGTGTATCATCCATCCATCACGCCTGTCTAATTAATCTTTTTGAAATTAATTTAATTTAATATAATGATAAAAAGTTTTATTTTCAATCATCGAAGATATTTAAATTAAAAATACTTTTCCTTTTAAAATATTTTTGATTACCCTTACCATAGCAGTAGTACTGTTGCTGGCCCACAGCTTGTTTTGCAATGGCCAAACATATTAGAATAAATGCGAAAAAATGTACAACCATTTTTATTCAAAAAAGTCTTTTTTTTCTCCAAATGTTTTATGACCAAATTATGTGATCAAGTCAATTTATATATAACGACGATCCTTGTGGTTGCCCAGGAAACCAAATAATATTTTTGTTTTTCATGTCTTAAGGTTTTTTTGTGTACAATGTCATCGTAAAAAGAATTGCTGGATTAATATTTTTTCAACAACAGACATCAACAAATTTGCACAGCTGCACATGCGTTTACAATATTTATTTAATAAATATTAAATTAAGATGTACAACATCCAGACTGCGGCTGCTGCTGAAATGAATTAATTACTTCAATTGTATTTCTAATTAGGGTGCGCTTGCCCCTCCCTAGTCCCGGAAAATTGGTCACCAAGGAAAATTGGTCACCAGGATATTTCGAGTTTTTCGTTCTAYCTTTTTTCAAACAACTCTAAAAGATTAGCTTTCCTTTGCTTTGTTTCTCAGCTCGAAGAGATCTTTTGATTGATACTAATTGCAACTAATTAGGCTTAGTATAAACAAAGTTAGCGCAAAGGGGCACGAGTTTTCTTGGGAAAGAACCACRTTTAAAGCTTACAACATTTTGAAAAGACTACAGAATACAAAATTTATTACCATTTGACTGCATTTAGTCTGAAGAACTTTTTTCAAAAAAAASCTAAGCTTTTAGAGTTGTTTGAAAAAAGTTAAAACGAAAAACTCGAAATATGCTGGCGACCAATTTTCCTTGGTGACCGATTTTCGGTGACCAATTTTCCGAAAACCCTTGGTGACCAATTTTCCGGTGACCGATTTTCCGTTCACCGCCCCCCCCCCTCCGCTCGCTTAAAAACCCATAATTCTGTTCTTAGTCAACTGATGTGGCTAAAAAAAGGGTTTTCTGGCCATAACTTTTTTGAGAATTGTCCAATAGCTTAGCTTTTGCCTATGTAAGCTTCTACTAACTGTAAGCGTTCGAATGGTATGAAAAAATATTTGATTTGTTTAGCTTTGAAAGAAGTTATACCAAAAAAAACTTTTGAAAAGCGCCCAATTTGCAGTTTTTACTAGGGTAGGACGGGACCGGGACTTCCCGGGACCAGAAAAACCGGGACCGGTACC
>MEIZ01000068.1:259725-277315 GCA_001723225.1 Globodera ellingtonae
ATAAGCAAATTTCGCGAAATCTTATCATTCAGGTAATAAATGGGAGTTTGCAAAACAAAAATTGTTAGCATCTTTAACAGACTTTGGTAATAATGTCGATTGGGCGTGCCAACATTTTTTTTGTCAAAATTTTTTAAGAAAGCAATTTAATATCAAATTTCGGTATTTGTTTTAACATAATTCAAACGAATTTAAGGCATCGATGCCCTTCTTTATATACTTGTCAGTTTTGTTTTGTCTTGGCATCATTTTGTTCAAAATTGATGTCAGCAAATGGAATTGGCTTCAATATTTCAACATGCTTACGACTATTCCGATGTTCTTACCGTCTGTTTTGAATCCAATTGTGTCAATCTGTATAATACGATATTATCGCAAAGCTTTTGTAAATGGCTTTAAGCGCACAGTTACGCGTTTATTTATAAATTCCAATTGAAATATGCTGCTTGCATTTTTCTGTTAAAGCTGGTTCTTTGTTTTCAGAATTATAATTTTATTTACGAGTCCCGCCCCCGGCGTTTTTTGGGGGTGAGAATAATGCACCAGGAAAGATAATTTTAAGGAATTTTATTACAGTGATGAACATTTAGCCAGATTTTCAGTTATAGAATGCATTTCGACCCCGTCCCCGAAAATTTAGGCCATTTAGGCAATTTTCCGGGGTTTTCCCCAACATTTCTAACCCTGAAAACCCCATCCCCGACTCGGGGTTCGTGTTAACCTACACCCTTTGCAGAGGACAGGGCGGGCTGTGGTGAAACTGTGTCTTACGATTTAAAAAATGTTCAGTTTGTTTCATTTTTACAAAAAAAAAATCTTGAACCAATTTTTTTAACAAATATTGTAAGATATTTTTAAAAAAAACCAAAATCGATTTAGAACAACATTTAGAATAAGCAAATTTTTTGAGTTTTTAATTTTATGGCGATGGCGAACAAACACTCAACGTTTGGTGTTCCGCTTCTATTGCCAACCAAGGCTGGGCAAATCGGAAAATAAAATCCGAATTCCGGAAAACCAAAAATCCGAATTCACGTAAATCCCTAAATTTTTCCGGAATCCAAAATCCGAAATTTTTGCACTATTGATAATAAAAAAATTGTCTTCAACTTAAATTGCTTTATCATCAATTTTTCAAACAATTCTGCTTTACTTCTGGGGGCGGGAGGGGTCGGCGGTGCCGATAGGCCCGCCGAGAAAATTTTGACTCAATTTGTTAAGAGATTTTCAACCAAAATTTTAAATACGGCAATTTATTGAAGCTTTTTTTGGAATGGAGAGGTCCGCCGGCACCGATAAGCGCCGCCAGGAAAATTTATGATTTTCGATGGCAATTTGTTAAGAAATTGGGTTTTCTGCGTTTTATGACACTAAAAAACTTTGTTTTTAAATACTCCGAAAATTCTACAAGCAAAAAATGAAATAAAAACTTGTGAATTGTGTCTAAAATATAAAAAAAAATTAAAAACACGGAAAATATTTTGGAATTGTTCACTAGGGTTGGACAAAACCGGATATTATCCGGGTCCCCCGGATACCGGATAGCTCAAAAACACCCGGATACCGGTTCCGGATCCAGCATAATTTAGCTGCCATCGTTCAAAACCGGATAATTTTATCCAAAATTGTCCCATACCGGTTCCAGATTATCCGGGTTTGTCCAACCCTATTGTTCACAGTAAATGATCAGACAAAGTAGGAAATATTAGATAAACACACTCAGGGATTTGAACCATCACACCACGCACCAAGTGCACCAACCACTCACCACTACACCATCACCTGGCTTGCTCTTATTTCAAAAATCCTATCCTTAGGGGTGTAAATTCGAACTTTAATCCAAATTCCGAAATCCGAAACGGCGAAAAACGCCAAAATTGTCCGGAATCCAAAATTTCGGATCCGAAATTTTGCCCAGCCCTGAGCCTAATTATTTTGAAAAATAAATACCTGAGTTGAGGTCGGTGCTGTTCCTAGGAGTTTTGTGGAATTTGAAAAAAGCTTAAAAAGTTAATTTTTACGCCCGCCAACCCTCCCCCACCGCTTAACCGAAGGCAGCGCATGCCCCCGTGCTGGGTCGTTTCGTAAATTCCGCCACTATGGGCGTTTCGTAAATCCGCCACACATATTTTATGAAATAGTTTTAGACATCATAACTTTATACACACCACCCTAAATCAGTTAAAACCTATACCATTGGAAAGCTCTAAATGAGRTAAAACTATTTGTAAAACTAAACTAAGCAGTAAATCAAAGTATTAAAAAAGTAATGATCAGAAAACCACGAAAAAGTTCGATATTTGGCAAGTTTACATTATAACTTTTTTGAAATTTATCAAACCGCTTCAATTTTGCTGTAATGCTTTTTCTACTCATATAGAGCTTTCCAATGGTGTAAGGTTAACTGATTTAGTGCGGGGTGTATAAAAGTTATGATGTCTAAAACTATTTCATAAAATATATATGGCGGATTTACGAAACGCCCATAGTGGCGGAATTTTTAAATTTTAATTTGCCAAAAAAGTTCGTTGCCTAGCTGTAAATTTTGAAGGACGACAAGCGCATTAGAGATAGAGAGTCAGACGACGAGAGTAATTTGGGCATCAACGCACCCCATCTAAAAATTGTTTTAGTTTACTTTTTTGAAAATTGTATTTTTTGAAGAAATAGTATGCTAAAAAGAGAGAGTCAGACTACGAGAGTATCCAAGCACTTGTTTATGTTTCCGTTCGTCGTTTTACCCAGTGTCAATTCGTCCGGTTAATCTGGCAATTTTTCACAAATTATAACGTTCCATGTGAATGCATTAAAATGAGAAAAAAGGCATCCGTAAAAATTTAATTGTAATTACTTTAAAAGCTTTTTCCCAAAGATTTATATTGACAGCCGCTTTATACGGTAATTAGCTTTTTGTGCATCCGGTCATAAGCCAATGTTGATGTTGTCTTGTTAAAAGTGCTGTTGCATTGAGGAAAAAAAAGAGAAATTAACGACCAATCTCACTAATTGCTCATTAGCAAAGATTTTGCCATCAAATTGTCATGCTTATTAGTTTTTTAAACACGGATTTAAATGTGAGATTTCTTGTCATTATGTTTACTAAATATGTAAATAAAATTCTACAAAAATGTAAAATTTGCATTTTAAGTACAAGGGGAAGTAAATTTTCAAATTTTTAGTATAATATCAAATACTATTTTRCTAAAAATGGACTTTGCCGAATGGTCCATCTCAGTTAAAATTCAAATTATCTACTTATCCATTTGTATAACAATTCCGTCAATGGCACTTTATATTGCCGAAATTGTCACCATCGTTCGACACAAAAAGTTTCACAACTCATTCTATGCGCTTTTTGTTATGCGGGCAATTCCGGTAACAAATTTAAGTTGAACGAAAACCGAATTCGGGTTTTAATGGAAAAAATGTTTAATTAGATCTTGATGGCATAATTAAAAGTAAGATTTTTATCTAAAAAATGTGTTCAGGATTTGGTGTACGTTTTGGCCTCTTTCTACTGCAATCGATTGCCCTCCATAATCGGCTCYCTGTTGTATCCCATTTACTCGCAGTTACCGACTTGGTTTTACGCAATTTCATTATTCTTTACCGGACACACTTTCCAAGCGAATAATTTAGTCACTATTTTTATATTGTTGAATCGATTGACCGCAATTATAATGCCAATGAAACATGAGCAGGCAGGTTTTACAATAACTAGAGTTGACCTAGACCGGGATTTTTGGGAAAACCTGGGACCGGGATTGATCGGGATCCTAAAAGATGGGTTTGGCACCAATGGGATGCCCCGGTAGCTCAGTTGGAAAAGCTGCCCACGGATTGGGTGTAGGAAGTGGGTTCGAGTCCCATCCGGGGTTACCATTTTACCTATTCTTTACTCAATAAATTTGGGCACCGTTCACGAGGTTATGTTAGACCGGTACCCGTCAATTGAGCATCGGATGCCAATTTCATAAAGGGCACACTTAAATCTATTTTAACACTTATTTGTTAGCCCGGGTGCCAAAAACTCTTTAACCCTTGTTGCAAATTTATGTTTCAAGTTGTGGCGCAAATTTCTTCCATTTGTAACAATTTTTGTTTTGTGCGTGCCAACCTTAACGTGTTGGCCGATATTAAAATTGYATGGAATCATTAAATTAAACAATCCAAATTCAACCACCGACCGCAATTTCGTAATGTATGAAGCTGGAAATGTTAGTTTTTTAAAAAATTAAAGTTAAATTATGCTCAACCCGATGTTTTCGATCATTAAGGCACCGTACATCAGCTATCTTACTTATATTTATACGGTTTTCTCTGCCATTTTTATGATTATATGCCTTTTGCTAAACGTTTGCACACTGGTGGCATACAAATTAAATGTGAAAAAAGTTGCCACAAATGGTAACATTAACGGTGTTGAAATGGAGAAGAAATTGTTGATTTATGCATTGGCAACATTTTTGGGTCATTTACTCGTCGCAAGTCTTTTTTTGGTAAATAATATCGTAATACATATTATATGTAATTTATATAAATAGGTAAATTCATTTCTCTCGATTACATTGAATAGCCTTTTTTGATGCAAAATTTAATAATTAATTTACATCAGATTCTCGTTATTACAAACTTCGATGACCCAAAAATAAGAGCAATGCAGCTTGTCTACTATCCAGTGCTTATGGACACAGGTGACAAAAATTATTTAAGAAACAATTAGTTGTTTTCCTCCGAGACATGACACTAATTATAGAAACCTCCCTAATTACCAACAGGTACTGTAGTGCTCTCCAGCTCTTTTCTGTTGTGGGCCAGCAGCACTTTTCGACAACAGCTGCTCAAAGATTTTTCGATCATTCGAAAAACAAATATTCAAAACAATCGTGTTGATGCACAGGATGGGCCTCGAAACAATAATCTTTGGGCCATAAAAGTTAGCCATCAATTGCAGACCAGATTTAGCAGTTCCGTACACCAATTGCCCACGATTTCTTGAATTTTAGTTTAAATACTAAATTCAGATGGAATTGGAAATTCTCAGCGGAATGATCCGACCCCTGGACCTGTTGTTTTTCTTCACCCGAATTGGAGATTTTGGTGACAAAATGCTTTAATCCTCCGACGTCTCTTCGACAATGAAAAGTAACAAGATGGAATTGTTCTGTTGGCTTTCTCGCTTACAAATTAGCACTCGAACACCTCCGTGACTCTCGACTTTCCCATCTCTTCTCTTGAAATTAGGGTTGTCACCCCGCGTTTGTCACCCCGCGTGCGGGGTTGAGAATTGCGGGGGCGAGACTGTCGGGGTCGGGGTTACCCAAATCGGTCGGGGTCGGGTTGCGGAGTTTTTTTAAATTTTTCTTCAAAATTTTAGAAGTCAAAACATTTTACTTCCCGAAGAGACAAACCACCTAACCATCGATTATTGTCACCCATTTTGTAAAAAAGAAATATTTTTTGACAAAAACTACGCGTCCACCACAGTCAAGCCCACGGAAAAAATGAATTTTGTCACTCAATGATGCCATCTTTAGGGGTGTATGCTAACCCCGACCCCGAGTCGGGGATGAGGTTCGAGGTCGGGGTTAGAAGTGTCGGGGTCGGGGTCGGGGTCGGGGAAAACCCCGAAAAATAGCCTAAATTTGCGGGGTCAGGGAAGGGGTCGGGGTGACAACCCTACTTGAAATAATACGAGGGAAACATTGGGTGTGCAAAAATGCCAACGGCGGTCTTTTTTCCGCACTTTTTATTAAAAAAACAATTAAAATTTATTAAAATTGTTCCGTTAACTCAAGACGAGTGTCTCGAAAAAATCTCGGATCTCGAAAAATCTCAAAAATTCAGTTTTATTCGAGACGAGATGTCGAGACGAGATTTCTCGTGAATCTCGTCGAGATTTTGTCTCAAGATCTCGAGACGAGATTCTCGTTTCGACCGGGCTTTAACCTTAAGGTCTTTTAACTATTTTAAAATTAATTTGATATGTAAGGCAAAAGTAGTTTTTGTTACATCAATTTAAAAAAAAGCCAGTTTAAAATATTCTGTAAATTTTTCGTCAAAAATATAAATTTGATTCATTCATTACAAAAAAAGATGGGCAAATTTACGTAAACAAATTCAGTAATTTGTCTAAAAAATTGGAATCACCTCGAAATGGAATTTGCGCGATAATCATTGAGCAGTGAATAAATTGAAGGTAAAGAAAGTTTCATATGGCGGGACAAGCTTTTTTAGCCATTTTTTCTTTGACAATGCTCTCACTCTCTATTAGTCATGGTTTTGAATTGAAAACGTAGAATTTGAGGCTGAAAATTCATGGGTGATTGGTCTAGTGGTATGATTCTCGCTTTGGGTGCGAGAGGTCCTGGGTTCAATTCCCAGATCACCCCAAATTTTTGAAGAGCTCATATGCGCATGCACTAATTCAAATACTCAATCTACTTAAACAACTAAAACTCAGATCAATTCTTTTTTTTGAATATCCAAAATAAAAGCTTAATGATTTTTTTAATCCTCTAGTTTAATTGGTCTTTGAATCAGCCAAAATTGCGGCTTACTTTTAAAGTATCTTAAATAAAAAAATATTTTTGTCTTAAAATCAATTTATTTGTGTAAAACTGGACACATAAAATGTTTAAAAATGGAAAATTTTTTGAAAATTTAAATTTTTCATTTCTTTTTAACACAACTTCCATGCCAGGCCAAGGTTGAACTTGGCTCCTAATTAATGCAATAATCGTTTGTTTCGACGTCACTTTTTTCAGACTTTTGATAATTCTTTCGCTGATTTGTGAGTGAGAGCGCTGCTTCCCTCTTCTAACTTCAGGAAAGAAATAATTGTAAATTTTTATTAAAATCATTATTTATTTAGTAAATAGCGATTTTTTACATTTAAATTTTTATTTTCATTATGTTTATTTTTAATCTGAATAGCTCTTTTTTTATAACATTGCAATATTAACGTTTAAGCTTATGAGATTTCAAAATTTGATGATGGTTCAATAATAATTATAGATAATAACAAAAATNNATTTTAGAAATAAATTAATAAATTTATAAATAAATATAAAAAAATATAAAAAAATAGACCACACATCGACTATTGAAGCTTTACTAGAGGGAATCTCTGGAATTGTCGACGGCTCCTCACTAGCCGAGTTGCTTCTGTTTCTGAAGGGTGCCAACGCGCTGCCAACAACGGCACTCCACAATGGCAACCCTTGGCTGCTACTGGTGGTGGTGGTTCGTCGTCCTCTGTTTGTCACAGTTGGTTGTCGACACTTTGTCTTTGTACAATGTTTTGTTGACGACAACCCGCTTCCGGTGGGTGTAGATACAATGTCTTGTGTTGGTGTTGTCGACCATTTGTCGCTTGCAGTTCGAAGAAGTTGACGTTGTTCCGAATGGTAGCGTTCCGGTTTAGGCGTTTTCAGCAAAAAATCGTTTCTGTTGCTAAAAATTTATTCTTTTTTAGCATAATTAATAGAGATTGGATAAATCCATAATTTTGGCATTTTACCCGAAAATTTCTTAAGAAAAATGGAGTAAAAAAAATGTATCTTTAAAAGCAAAACTTTTTTCTTACCCAAAAAGCACTACCTAAAGATTGGAAATTTTCCGAAAATTTTATTTATGATATTTTTTATAAAATTTTCCAAAACCTGTGAAAGAGTACATTTACAATTTTTAGAGGAAAATTAATAATTATTGACAAATTTTGAAGGTTTTCACGCATATGTGACTGTATTTGGTCAGTTTTAGCACTTTTTCACCAATATTTTGGCACTTTTTAAGGTTTTTTGGTCAATACCTTATCACGTATTTGGCCAATATTCCGATATCTAATAATTAATTTATAAAAAAACATAAAATTGGGTCGAATTGTCTAAATGTGGCGACAAATTGTCCTCACCCCATCCTTGGCATCAAAAGCTGTCTTGTCGCAACAGCCAATGTTGCTCCAGTTGCGGCTGTATATGTTGCCGAATGTTTTGGCATATTTTGATGCAAATTCAGGTTGCGCCGATGTTGCAACGGCGATTGTTGTAGCATTGTGTTTTTGAATAAAAACCCGCTCTAAAATTTAAAAAAAATGTTTTTTAAATTTAAATATGCCTTATAAAATTATTAAAATGCCATTTACCGGAGGCATTCCTTCCGGTTGAGCGCTGAGCAACGGAATCAGAACGCTTGTCTTTCGCCTAAACAGCGTGTCGCTTGCAGTTGCTGCAGGTACGTCTCCATCTTCCGGTATTGGATGCGGCACGCTGATCAACGGCTTTTGAGGTGAGGCGATGGAACTGTTAGGCACTTTAGCACGACCTTATAAATAATTTTTTATTGTTAAAAAAGGTTGAAATTTAACGGCAATTCAAGAAATAAATTGGTGAAATTCACAGGATTTTGATTTAAAAACAAAAATCATTTTGGTTAGGTAAGCCTTTGGCCTCAAAAAAGCTCCGGGACCGTGAATCCCCAAAGTTATGTGTCCAAAATTTTTTTTTAACACTTTAAATGATTTTTAAATCACATTTTATTTTGATGAATTACTTGTGATAAAGTCTTCCCACATTGAATCAACAACTTCCGTGCACACCAAAATTCCCGCATGAATGGTTAACATTCGTAACATAAAAACTCCGTCCATTTTAATGTAATCGCGAACAAACTGTGAAAAATTTTCAATTTTTCAATTATAAATTAAAAATATGAATTTTTAATGGCTACTGTATTTTTTATATATACAGTAGAAAGGTTAACTCTATAAACCTCGTCCAGTTCGCCTTCAAAATTTTTGCGCCTGAATTCAACGTCAGCAAGCTCTAAGCGACGGGCACTAAATCTGCATTAAAAATTAAATTTTTATTTATTGTTTTTTAATTAAATACTTTTTTCGCGCTTCAAATGGCAATGAAGACAAAAAACACGTGAGTATTGGCACACACAAAACAAAAATTGTTATAAGCGGAAGCAATTTACGCCATAACTTACACATATTTAGAACAAATGGCGCACAGTTAAAAGATTAAAATGAATTTAAGTATGTTATTTATAACATGGCATCCGATGCCCAATTGACCGGTGCCAAAATGACCTCGTGCTCAACATCAAACGAAGACTATTAAAAATAACTACTTTTTGAACAAAAATTATATTATTTTGCAAAACAAGTTGTTAAGTGTAAAACGGGGTTTGAGAAGCGTCAAAACAAAGGTGCTTTTGGCACTCGGTCTAAGTGTTAAAATGGATTTAGGGAGGTAATTAATAAAATTGGCATCCGGTGTCCTATTGACCGGTGCCAAAATGACCTCGTGGTCAAATAAAATCGTGACCACATTTTAATATTAAAAAATGACCTTCTCATGTTTTATTGCCATTATGATTGCGGTCAATCGATTCAACAATATAAAAGCCGCGACTAAATTATTAGCTTGGAATGTGTGTACGGTAAGAAAGAATGGCATTGCGAACATCCAATTTGTGAACTTTGAATAAATCGGGTAAAGCACGGCACCGATTATGGAAGGCAATCGTTGACCGTAGAAAGAGTTCAATACGTACAGCAAATCCTGAAATATTTAAAAAAAACATCATTTTTAATGATTAGCAATATTTTTTAAAATTCTTTCTATAAACAATTTGGAATTATGACACTATCAATTTGAATTTGGTTACCGGAATTGCCCGCATAACAAAAAGCGCATAGAATGAGTTGTGGAACTTTTTGTGCCGAACGATGGTGACAATTTGGGCAATATAAAGTGCCATTGACGGGATGGATAAACAAATGTTTAAGTAGATGATTGGAATTTGAACTGAGATGGACCAATCGGCAAAGCCCATCTTTATTCAGTAAAGAATGGCCAATAAGAATAATACTGAAATAAGAATGCAACAAATTATTTGTTTTTTATCAATGTCATTTTATCAAATATTTGAATTAAATTTCTGACACTCAAACAGAGTTGATCGGGACCGGGTTTTTTGGGAAAAACCGGAACCGGGATTGACCGGAACCGTGAAAGCCGGTATCGGGACCAGCATAACCGGTATCGGGACTGGAAAACAGGGACCGGGAAAAACCGTAAATTGAACACAATTTCCATAAAGTACAAAACAGGCAAAGAAAACCCATAAATTAAAAATAAATGTTGAAGAGTCTCGAAACATTGGGAACAACCATTGAAATGCCTTCAATTACAAAAAGAATCTGAAATTTCTTTATAAATATATTCAAGAAAAATAAAAGTGTAAGATAAATTTATAGTTTTTAGCTGTTTTAAACGACATCACATTGTTATTTATTATTTCGTAAATTAAAAATTTATAATAAAACTGAATGCTTAATTAAATTATTATTCAATTAATTGTTTAAGCACGTAAATAGATCGAATTGGCAAAGTTGCAGAATAATTTGTTGCATCGATATAATTCATTTTTTTCACTAAAATAATTTAAACATATATTAAAATATTATTGATCCCATTTTATTCTCATGAATGCTCATTCACATGGAACGGATAATTTGTGAAAAATGCCTTTTAACCAAACGACTTCACACTGGGTACAAACGACGAACGGAAATATCGACAAATGCTTGGATTAGCCATTCAAAAAAGCATTCAAAAATGGTAAATTTTTGAATTTTATTATAATAATGAAGCGAGCGTGGGGAGGTTGGGCGGCCGCTCCCCTTGGTTAAGCGAAAGATCGAAGTTTTTGATCAAAAGTCCATTCTAGCGGTGGTGTAGTGGTGAGTGGTTAGAGTTGAAGTGGACGTGGGCGTTCTGTAACTAACAAATCGTTATTAACTTTGGGATGAGTAAGTAAAAAGTATGCTTTTTGTTGTTTTTTGCTTGCTCCTGATGCTTTTTGATGGTTGGTTTTTGGGTGTTTTGAGATTTTTTTAATGTGTTTCATTGAGAATTTCACTGGTAGAATGAAAATTTCTATTAACTTTTGAATATTTGGCGTAATGACATCTATTTTTTCTCTGTGTTTTCATTTTTAAGGAAAACGCTTGTTCGCTTTAAAATAATTGGGAATTTTCTTAATAAAAAACATCATTTTCTGCAAATTTAGTTGCAAATCTTTTAACAAATTAATCAACCGTTTTAGAAAAATCACGAGCAAAAAAAACAGAAATTTCGCTTATTATTTACCGGTGATAAAGGCTTTAGCCGCATTATGCTTTTTGGACTCAATGATGCTTTTGCTAGCCGTTTAGTCTTTTTGATTTTTTACAGCAAATCGTCAAATATTATTATTCAAATTAAATTCATATAATTTTAAATTGTTGTTCCCAATGTTTTGATACCTTACAACACAAATTATTTTTAATTTATGGGTTTTCTTTGCCTGTTTTGTCCTTTATGGAAATTGTTTCAATTTATCTACCGATATTTGATGCTGTGCCGGTAAATTTAAAATTATTTAAAGATTGTTTAGGCTTACTGATTTTTAAACCCTAATTTTAATAATAAATTAAACAAAAAAACAAAGATTTAAATTACTTTAACAAAAAAATACCATCAGCATAATCAATTGGAATTTATAAATAAATGCGTGTAACTATGCGCTTAAAGCCATTTACAAAAGCTTTGCGATAATACTGTATTATACAGATTGACACAATTGGYTTCAAAGCAGACGGTAAGAACATCGGAATACTCGAAAATATGTTGTAATACTGAAGCCAATTCCATTTGCTGACATCAATTTTGAACAACATTATGCCAAGTAAAAACAACATTGACAAGTATATAAAGAAGGGCATCGAGGCCTTAAATTGTTTGATTTTTGTTAAAACAAATACCGAAATTTGATATTAAAAATTCGTTTTTTGAAAAAAAATTTCGACAAAAAATTGTTGGCACGCTCAATCTTAATTACCTATTGCCAAAGTCTTTACGCTTTTTCCAAATCCGGTTTTAATTTTTAATAGAAATTTTTCATAAAACTTCTTTATTTTAAATATTATTTTTGCCAAACTCTCGAGGAGCGTGTCTTGTATATTTAGAATTTACCTGAATGATCAAATTTCGCGAAATTTGCTTATTCATTTCAATTATTTTAAGAGTTTGCGCGGAGGATGCTCTAAATATTTGTTAAAACTATTAATTCCCCAACATTATCTTACCCCAATTTTAAACGCCCCTTCAACAATTTGTCCATAAGAAATGCCAATGTGATCATAATTATGTACGCAATTGTGCACGCAATGATGATGTAATAACTTCCCATTGCCAACCTCCAATCCTAAAATTAATTTTATTTATATTAAAGATATTTATTACTAAATTAATTAAAATAATTTTAATTAATCTACATTAAACGAGTGTCCGGTCAGTGCAATATTATCAGCAATATTTAACGCAAGAATCTCAGCTACTGATTGATCTTCCAAATATAAGTGGTCCGTTGGTGGATAATAGCAAATGAATCCAATCGCACAATARACAAATGGAAAGAAAAGCATTGRCCCGAACAGAATAAAATATTTAAATGTCGATAATTTTTTGTCCCTAAATGTTATTTAATTTTTATACTTTAACTTCAATTGATAACAATATTTTAAATATTTATAATTTATTCATATTTATATTAATAAAAAATAATTTTCAACCAGTTCAGCAATAGGTAGCGATAAATAAATTGTGCTACATAACCAAACAGCGAGACATGAACAAGAAAAATGCTGCAAATCCAAGCCAACAGATTCCATCCCCGATTTTGTGTTCCATTGAAAGTGATCAGACCGCCCGTAATCACTACTGATTCACCTTTGTCCGTTGTTAACATATACTTAAAAGTTCAAAAGTTCATGACAAGAGAACGTATCATCACTTTTATTGTCATAACCCGACCCCCTCTTTATCGTTGCCAGAAAATGCGTCACCGGAAAATGGTCGCATTTTCCGATGTCGCAAAATCAAATGACAAAAATTACATTCAAWTTTTTGTATTTGTTATATTTTATCATAACCTGATGAAAAAGTAAATTAATTGTAAGAAATGCAAGGTCGGTTGCGCATGTTTGCAATAATATCTTAATTGAATTATAAATATAACATTTTAATGCATAGTATTAGGGTTGGACAACCCCGGGTTATCCGGGACCGTTATCCGGGTTATTCGGAAATTTTTTAAGTAATTATCCGGATATTGGACCAACCACAGCCAAAATACCCGGTATCCGGACGGATATCCGGGTGTTTTTGAGCTACCCGGTATCCCGGGGACCGGATAATATCCGGGTTTGTCCACCTAATAGGTATAATAAAAGAAAACGATTATTGTTTTTTATTATGATTTTTGTTAATCTTTCTTTCTCTTAATTACCTTGCTGTACATTTGCATTGACTTGGGCGTGTGCCGAACAATTAAATGGACCATTATGCCATTCAAAATAACGCCAAATCCAAATCCAATCCAATTGAAAGAATCCATTATTATTGGAACAACAGAAGTGCCCATATTTATTCAAAATAGGAGGTTGAATTATTTTCTAAAATTATGGGCTTTAGTCATCTCTGCCTATTTATTGGAGCTAATATAACAGCATGAATGTCCGATGAGTGAATTCAATTATTAAACAATTAAATGGGCGGTAAAACCAAATTTGTTTAATTAGGGAGCGGTGCCGGACCGGAGTCCGGCCGGATTTTTCCGGGTCCGGAATCCGAATTTTCTGTTGACATAAAAACAATTTGGCACTTTCACATTAAATTAAATGTGGTAACTCACACAGAATGAAGAGGACTGTTTCAATAAATATTTGAAAATCAACTACGAATTTCAGACCTTAACTGAATGAATTTCAAAAATGTTTTCTTGATTAACCACTAATTTTTAATTACTATGTAATGGACTGTTCTCGCTGGCCTCCTTTTTAATTTTGAGACAGATGTTCCGAGTTTTTGTCAATGTGGAGAGAGAGACCTATCATTATGCAGCCATAACTCACTCAACCTCACCCGTACAGTAACTAAAACAATCTTAGTAAATTTTGAATTATTGAACTGATAATAAACCAGACTAATTAATGCAAAAAATTTTTCTTTTATGAAACACTCAAAATTGCAATACAAAAAAAAATTAATTAAATTATGGTTGCCTAATGCAAATGTATGCTAATAAACGGCGTCATTTAGTGAGTTATGTATATAAAGTAACAGTGCACTTTTTCTAATGTTGCATGCCGCTGATTTAAAAACTCAATGAAAATTAAAAAGGACAAATTAAATTGATTTGCACTGAAATAAAATTTCAATATTGAAAAAAAAGGTTTTTGATGAAAAGCATTTAAATTTATTTGATCTATGTCTGAAGTTTTAATAACTGRTGGGCTGAGCAATTTTGATCTAAACAACAAAAACTATTTAACCAAAAGTTTTTTTAAATTGGAGATAAATAATAAAAAAAAATATTGGTAGGCACGGTAGGGTAATCCGCGGTATTTTTCGGTATTTCGGTATCTTGAAAAATGGATACTTTTTAACGATTTTACTGAACTAGACACTAGTTTGGTGTAGTGGTGAGGGTGTTCTGTGGCGAAGTCAGCTTGGGGGTGGCTTTTATAACATCAATTTATAATTAATAAGGGCTTGATCTAAAATATCGATAATTTTCAACACAATAAAACCGCAAAAAAGTGGTTTTTAGTATATTTTTGTGATTTTAGTTTTTGTAAATATTTAACATTAAGTGTGTCCAGTGCGTAAATTTGGTGGATCGATAAAGGACACCTGCTGGTGAATAGCCCAAAAAACATTTTATAACAAATTGACCAATTGAAACCTGGCCTTAGAGTGCCAATCAAACGGGGTTAAAAGCGTTAAACCTGAATTGATAAAAGCTCTTTTGGAAGAGTTTCTTTGTTTTGGGGCAAATGCTTTAAACTCGTTAAGTTATTATAGACAGGGTTGCCATTATGTGCGGAAACGTTAAATTCGCAAAGTCTGGGGTCCTTTTCCACGGGTTTGCCACGTTTTTTAAAGCTGGCACATTCCCACGTTTTGAGGTTTGTTGTCACGTTTTTTCCACGGTTTAACCTCGAATGGACATTCTCACAATTTATTGGATATATTTTAAAAACTTGTAAACATTTCGCCAATATTTGGATCAATTTTACCGGCACAGAAAAGTACCGGAAAAATATGTCGGTACTTATTCGGTTTTCGTTACCAAAATTTTTTAGAGTAATTTTAACAAAACTCCTTATTTTGATTGGCTTTATCAATTTATTCTTTGAGTTTGGAAAGCTTGAGGTTTAAGAAAACAAGCATTTCGGCCTGTTCTTTTTCTGTGACAGATCTCGACTCTCATCCAAAATTAAAGTCCGATTCCACTGCWCAAAAATATTTTGTTAATTGGAAATTTACAAAAATTCTTGCAAATTATGAAAAAAAATATTTATTATTTTTTAATGAGAAATATTTTCAAAACGTTTTTGAGAACTGAACATATCCAAAAAAAGTTAGAACTGGAAAACACTGCTCATAAACCGAAATAACCGGTCGGTTAACCGGCCATAAGCCCAAACGGCGGGGCCCAAACGTCCTTGGGGCCCTAACGGCGGGACCCAAACGCCCTTGGGGCGGTCCGGGGCCCTAACGACAGGGCCTAAACGTCCTATTCCCGACTGAAATGTTGGCCCAGGCAACAAAAGAGCTCCCTACATCAAATTCTGGTTCATGCTGGCTTTCCAGAACACCAAATTCTAGTCCTTTCTGGTCCATAAGGCCTAACCCACCCCGGTTGGGATTCGTTAGGCTTAGGCCGAAGCTACACTGGCTTTGAGTGTTTGTGTTAGGAGCTGAATGACTGAATGTTTGTGTTTTCAACACATTTGACTTGTTTTGTGTCTTTGTTCGGATTAAATGACTGAATGTTTGTTTGTGTGTTCAAACCATTTGACTTATTGTGTTCGCTGCCCCACAAAACACCGAAGCCACGAAACACCGAAGCCACGAAACACCGACTAAGCCAAAAAACCACGAAATACCGAAAAAAAATAAAAGTTTTTTAAAAGTCGATAAAAAAATTTTATTAGGGGTATACAAGGGCGTAGAATCCGAATCTGACCTCCATTTTGACCAATTCCGAACCCCGAACCAGGATTCGAACAAATTTTCAAAAATTTAAAAATAGTTTTCTAGGGGCTTTCTGGGCTGTAGAAGCCGAATCTGACATCCATTTCTTCCAATTCTGAATCCCGGTCCCGATTCATGCTTTTTGAGAACGATTTTGAGCCCCAAAATTGATTTTAGACATTTTTTAAAATTTTGAAAATTTGTTCGAATCCGGGTTCGGGGTTCGGAATTGGTCAAAATGGAGGTCAGATTCGGATTCTACGCCCTTGTATACCCCTATTAAAATTTTTTTATCGACTTTTAAAAAACTTTTATTTTTTCGGTATTTCGTGGTTTTTTGGCTTAGTCGGTGTTTCGTGGCTTCGGTGTTTCGTGGCTTCGGTATTTCGTGGCTTCGGTGTTTTGTTGGCGCACCATTGTGTTTGTGTTAGGGGGAAAATGACTGAATGTTTGTGTCTTACACGCAGTTTACTTGTTTTGTGTTTTTGTTAGGATTAGATCCCTGAATGTTTGTGTCTTCCACGCAGTTTACTTGTTTTGTGTTTTTGTTAGGATTAGATCCCTGAATGTTTCTGGTTAACACACATTTGACGTGTTTTGTGTGTTTGTTAGGATTAAATGACTGAATGTTTGTTGGTTAACACACATTTGACGTGTTTTGTGTGTTGTGTGTTTGTTATGATCAAATGACTGAATGTTTGTTAGTTAACACACACTTGACGTGTTTTGTGTGTTTGTTATGATCAAATGACTGAATGTTTGTGTTTTCCACGCATTTTACTTGATTAGATATCCCTGAATGTTTGTGGTACAATTGACGTGTTTTTGTTAGGATTAGGTCCCTGAATGTTTGTGGTTAGCACACATTTGACGTATTTTGTATTTTTGTTAGGATCAAATGACTGAATGTTTGTTGGTTAACACACAATTGACGTGTTTTGTGTGTTTGGTATGATCAAATGACTGAATGTTTGTGTTTTCCACGTATTTTACTTGATTAGATATCACTGAATGTTTGTGGTTAACACACATTTGACGTGTTTTGTGTTTTTGTTAGGATTAGATCCCTGAATGTTTGTGGTTAACACACATTTGACGTGTGTTGTGTTTTTGTTAGGATTAAATGACTGAATGTTTGTTGGTTAACACACATTTGACGTGTTTTGTGTGTTGTGTGTTTGTTATGATCAAATGACTGAATTTTTCTGCTTTACAAACATTTCCCTTGTTTCACAGGATCGATGAAGGACTTCACGGTTAATATTAGTTCAGTGGCATGCAACATTTCCTAACTGATCATAAAAATTTAGCCACGACTTTGTTTTGGGGACAAATGCTTTAAACTCGTTAAGTTATTATAGACAGGGTTGCCATTTATGTGCGGAAACGTAAAAATTTGCAAAGTCTGGGGTCCTTTTCCACGGTTTTGCCACGTTTTTTAAAGCTGGCACATTCCCACGTTTTGAGGTTTGTTGTCACGTTTTTTCCACGGT
>MEIZ01000068.1:280762-300244 GCA_001723225.1 Globodera ellingtonae
AATTCGCAAAGTCTGGGCTCCTTTTCCACGGTTTTGCCACACGTTTCCCACGTTTTGGGGTTTTTTGTCACGTTTTTTCCACGGGTTAGCCCCGAATGGACTTTCTCACAATTTATTGGATATATTTTAAAAATTTGTTAACATTTCGCCAATATTTGGATCAATTTTACCGGTACAGAAAAGTACCGGAAAAATATGTCGGTACTTACTATTAGGTATTCGGTTTTCGGGGCCAAGATTTTTTAGAGTAATTTTAACAAAACTCGTTTATTTTGAAATTTTGGCTTTATCAATTTTTTATTTGAGTTTGGAAAGCTTGAGGTTTAAGAAAACAAGCATTTCGGCCTGTTCGTGTTCTGTGACAGATCTCGARTCTCATCCAAAATTAAAGTCCGATTCCACTGCTCAAGAATATTTTGTTAATTGGAAATTTACAAAAATTCTTGCAAATTAATGAAAAAAAATATTTATTATTGAAAAATTTTTCAAAACGTTTTTGAGAACTGAACATATCCAAAAAAAGTTAGAACTGGAAAACACTGCTCATAAACCGAAATAACCGGTCGGTTAACCGGCCATAAGCCCAAACGGCGGGGCCCAAACGTCCTTGGGGCCCAAACGGCGGGACCCAAACGTCCTTGGGGCCCAAACGGCGGGACCCAAACGGCAGAGCCCAAACGTCCGGTGCCCTAACGGCAGGGCTTAAACGTCCTGTTCCCGACTGAAATGTTGGCCAGGCAATAAACAAATTTCTCAGAAAATATCTGAATGTTCGGCTTATCATCCTGACTAAACAACCATTGTGTTTTTATTCTGAAAACATTTTTGAGACCCGAGATTGCGTTTTCGTTGAATGCGGACAAATTTTTTATTGTATTTTTGACATTCAAACGGCTAAATGTAATTTTTTTATTTTGTCAACATTTTCTTTGTCTAACAAGCCATTGTTTCTAGGTTAGCATTAAATTGCAGTTTTGCCATGATAAAATAACTAGTGAAGGCGCGGGTAGAAGCTGTCACTAGCAGCTCCTTCCAATGTTGTTTCAAATCTCTTAACAAATTGAGTCAAAAATTCAAAATTTTTCCCAGCGGCGAACTATCGGCCCAACCGAATCCCCGGGGCTATTTTTGGTAACTTTTTGTTTGTTTGTTTGGATTAGTTTTAAATTAGTGTCCCACCTTTCCCTTAAAAAATTTTGAAAAATCGCGCACAAAAAAATGAAAAAAAAATTCACTAAAATGCTAATTTGTGACAAAAAATTGCTCCTTAATCTTTGGTTTTAATGAAGAAATGGCGAGTAAAATGGCATTGATAAAAAAAGATAATTTGTTCCATTCTTATTTCAGTATTATTCTTTTTGGCCATTCTTTACTGAATAAAGATGGACTTTGCCGATTGGTCCATCTCTGTCCGAATTCAAATCATTTTACTTATCCATTTGTATAAGCATTCCATCAATGGCACTTTATATTGCCGAAATTGTCACCATCGTTCGGCACAAAAAATTCCACAAATCATTCTATGCCCTTTTTGTTATGCGGGCAATTCCGGTAACAAATCTAAATTGAGAGGAACCGCATTTGGAATTCTCTGATAAATTATAATGTTATCTAAAAATGTTCAGGATTTGGTGTACGTATTGGATRCGTTCTACTGCCAACGATTGCGCTCCATAATCGGCTCGCTGTTGTACCCCATTTACTCGCAGTTGCCAACTTGGTTTTACGCAATTTCATTATTCTTTACCGGAGGACACACATTCCAAGCGAATAATTTAGTCACTATTTTTATATTGTTTAATCGATTGACCGCAATTATAATGCCAATGAAACATGAGAAGGTAGGTTTAAAATATTTAAAATTTGGCCACTGTTTTATTTGAGCACGAGATCATTTTGGCGCCGGTCAATTGGGCACCGACCGGATGCCAATTTTATTAATTACCTATTTAAATTAGTATACGGACCAAACAAATAATTGTACAAAAAAACCCAAATATATTTGTACAAAAAATTGGAACCAAAAATTTTTGTTTTTGTTTGTTTGGTCAAATTGGGGCTCAACCCAAAAAAACCCAAAAAATATTGTACAAATATTTGTTTGGTCCAACGTATTTTTTGTACAAATTTTTTGGGTGTTGCCCGGTTGAATTTACACCCCTAAAGATAGCATCATCGAGTGATTTTTCAATTTTTTTTACAAGAATTTTTCGAAGTAATTGATGGCTTAGTGATTTGTCTTTTCGGTAACTCTTACGTTATGTGTTTGGTTCGAACCTGCTTTAGTGCGAGCACTTATTTATCATTTTTCCTCTGCTCACATACGCTTCCCCCCATTAATAAATTTTAAAATAAATTTTCGAATATTTTTTAATTAAAATGGCGCAAAAAACAGTACCGTAATTAAAATTTTGTTGCAAATCCCTTAACAAATTGAGTCAAAAATTCAAAATTTTCTTGGCGGCGCCTATCGTCACCGCCGAACCTCCTCTCACTCCCAAAAGTGAATAAAAAACTCAATTTGAAAAATTTCTTAAAAAAATGTTTAAAAAATTCTAACAATTTTCTCACCGGCTCTTTCATACGGGAAACGCCAAAATTTAAGCAATTTCTCTAATGATCAAAAAATAGCCAGGCGGCAGACAGCATATGGTCAGACACTATATCTATCCCCTCACCATTGAATTTCTTTTGATTTTCAAAATAGAAATTTTGTAGACATGCTTCTAGTGCTCCCTTCTTACCCGTACAAAATTTAGTGGAGTTTCTGAGAATTTTGGAAAAAAAAATTATATTTTCATCAAAAATCTCGAATCTCGACTGTTCCGTCTCGAGATTTTTCGAGATCCGAGATTCTCGAAAAATCTCGTCTCGACATCTCGTCTCGAATAAAATTGAATTTTCGAGATCCGAGATTTTTTCGAGAATCTCGTTTCGAGTCTCGCTCGAAGCTCAAGTCCGGGCTCTAGTTTAAATGACCTGGGTTCATTCAAGTTTGAACAAAGTTATGAATTTTTTAAATATTCAGTGAATTTGTGTAACCGGGAAAATGAGATTTCCTCGAAATAACACATAAAAATATTTATTTAACAGCAAATGCAAGCAGCATAATTCAATTGGAATTTATAAATGTGTAACTATGCGCTTAAAGCCATTTACAAAAGCTTTGCGATAATACTGTATTATACAGATTGACACAATTGGATTCAAAGCAGACGGTAAGAACATCGGAATACTCGTAAGCATGTTGTAATACTGAAGCCAATTCCATTTGCTGACATCAATTTTGAACAACATTATGCCAAGTAAAAACAAAATTGACAAGTATATAACGAAGGGCATCGATGCCTTAAATTCGTTTGAATTTATTAAAACAAAAAACCGAAATTAGAAAAGGCCCCCTGTTTTGTAAACCGATTTTACATTTGTTTTGTTTTTTTTTGACAAATCCCTTTTTGAATTTTTGAAAGAGATTTTTCATAAACTTCTTTATTTTAAATATAATAGCATTTACCTGAATGATAAGATTTCGCGAAATTTGCTTATTCATTTCAATTATTTTAAGAGTTTGCGCTGAGGATGCCCTAAATATTTGTTAAAACTATTAATTCCACAAAATTATCTCACTCCAATTTTAAACGCCCCTTCAACAATTTGTCCATAAGAAATGCCAATGTGATCATAATCATGTACGCAATTGTGCACGCAATAATGATGTAAAATTCGCAAAAATAAATTGGATTTCTGAAAATTCAAAAATCGGCAATTATCGAAATTTTACACAATTTTCTTAACACTAAAAAAGTTTTCACATTAAATTCATATATTTATTTACACACCTAAAAAATATTCCTAATTTTTTTCTGATTTTTCGCCGGTATTCCTGATTTTTCGGTTTGACAGGTGGCTACCCTGATCTTAATATTTCATGAATTTGTGGTGACTGGTCAGAAAATAGGTTGAATAAAATTTTATTAAAAAATTTAAAAAAAAATCGGAAATTTGGGGATTTTATTATGTTTTCTAAAATTTTTTGGGTTTTGTACATTTGGTTTTGTCAACCCAAAAAAACCAAAACCCAAAAAATTTTGTACAAATATTTGTTTGGTCTGAGTTTCCGTTCTCTAATTTAAATCCATTTTAACACTTAGACCGGGTGCCAAAAGCTCCTTACCCATTGTTGAAAATGTTTTCACGCTTCTCCAAACCCTGTTTTAGACTTAACAACTTTGCCTATATTTGCCTATATTTTTTGGGGTCTTGCAGAATAATATAATTTTTGTTAAAAAAAGTAGTTATTTTTAATTTGTTAAATAATTAAAAGTATGCATCTCTTTTAAGTTGTGGCGTAAATTGCTTCCGCTTTTAACAATTTTGTTTTGGGTGTGCCAATACTCACGTGTTGGCCGGTGTTGAAATTAGATGGAATCATTCTATTAAACAATCCAAATTCAACCACTGACCAAAGCTTCGTAATGTATGAAGCTGGAGATGTTAGTTTTAATTAAATTAAAGTTAAATTGAATATTGTTTATTTAAAAACTTTTATTAAGGCACCGTACATCAGCTACATTACTTATATAAGTACTGTCTTTTCTGCCATATTTATGATTATATGCGTTTTGATAAACATTTGCACTTTTGTGGCATACAAATTACATATGAAAAAAGCTAACACAAACGTGAACAACTTTACCGATATTAAGAAGAAATTGTTGGTTTATGCATTGGCAACTTTTTTGGGTCACGCGCTCGTCGCAAGCCTTTTTTTGGTAAATTAAAAATATTATTTATTTGTTTCGATTGACATTGAATAGCTTAAATTGTCAATTTTGATGCAAATATATTTACAACAGATTGTCCTTATTACAAACATCGATGACCCAAAAACAAAGACAATGTTGTACGTCTACCATACATTGATTATGGACACAGGTGACAGAGACCAAGATTTGATACTAATTATCGAACCCACTAATTACTAACAGGTACTGTACTGCTTTCAGCTGCTTACTGTTATGGGCCAGCGGCACTTTTCGTCAACAGCTGATCAAAGATTTTGGCATTATTCGCATAAACAATGTTCAAAACAATCGTGTCGGTGCACAGGAAGGGCCCCGAAACAATAATTTCAGAGCTATGAAAATTAGGTAGTCATCAATTACACACCAGATCCATTCAAATTACAACTATTTCATAAATTAAAAAATCCATCCACCACTAAATAACAGATAATCAATTTATAAACACAAAAAATATTTAAAAAACTTATAGGCATTGCTTTTGGGTCTTTTTCTTTTTGTTGATGGAATGCTTGAAATTTGTCACATTGTTTTCAATCTGTCCTTTCCGGATGCACTTTTTGCAAAAATTGTTGATTTTTGGACAATTTAGTAGAAATTTGTTTTTTAAACCTAAAAAATTTAATTTTATTTTGTTAAAACGTTTATGTAACTAAATAAATAATTAAATATAAAAAATAAAAAATAAAAAAGCTCTGTAACCTCTGGTTTAAATAAAGTTTTATAACTAACAAATCGTTGGGATCAGTTTGTAGCAGTAATTTTAACTAGACTTTTATTAATTTTTTCAATAAAATTAAAATTTAGTAAGTTAGAATATTGCAATTAAATTTCATTTTATTAGCGCTTAACGATTTAATTTGTCTTTTTAATTGTCATCAACTTTTTAAATCAGCGGCACGCAACATTAGAAAAAGTTCAATGTTACTTTATATACATAACTCACTAAATGACGCCGTTTATTAGCATACATTTGCATTAGCCAACCATAATTTAATTAATTTTTTTGTATTGCCACGCACGAAATGTATGGCAAATAAATTGTGAGTGTTTCATAAACGACAGTTTTGCATTAATTAGTTTGGTTTATTATCATTTTTCAATAATTCGAAATTTACTAAGATTATTTTAGTTACTGTACGGGTGAGGTTGAGTGATGTGACACAGGAGTTTGATTATCATTTAAACTCTTTTGTTTTACCGCCCTTTTAAATTAGTTAATAATTGGATTCCCTCAATCGTCCAATCGATCATTCTTCTGTTATTTTAGCTCCAATAAATAAGCTGATGAGAATTTTAATGACTAAAGTCCATAATTTTAGACAATAACTAAACCTCCTATTTTGAATTTAGTTATGGGCACTTCCGTTGTTCGAATAATAAAGTATTTGGATTTGGCGTCATTTTGAATGGCACAATGGTCTCAGTTAATTAATTTTTTTGTATTGCGTAGAGATCGGCGAGATCGAGATCCCGACCGAGATTTTCCGAGAGTCAAGGTCTCGATTTGTCGAAAACTCCGAGACCTGGCTGGACTCTCGTAATTTCGAGACAAATCTCGATCTCGGTCTCGGCCCATCCCCAAATCTCGGTCTCGAAAGTTCGAGTACTCGAGCGAAATTAGTTTTTTATTCTTTTAATTGTATGCCCTGGTGGTGTGATTGTGCGTGATGTGGGTTGCCAGGGGTTCAAACCCCAACTGTGTAAATTGTTTTTTCTATCTTTCAATTAACTTCAGGTAAAGAAAACAATTTCTAAAATTTTTTAAAACTCTTTGCTGCGATTCACTTCATCAACAAAAATTTACCAAATAAGTTTTTTTCACCATCACATATAGAAATTGGACAAATTTTTTTAGTAAATTCGTAAGAATTTTCATTTATTTTTTTTCTCTCGGCGACGCCTATTGGCATCGCCGATTACCTACAAAAACCCCTAATAAAAATGGTTAAAATTTTCAATTTCTCGAACAAGTAATTAACCACCAGGAATTCCGGACTACCGGAAAATTTAACTCTCAAAATTTAATTTTTTTAAATTTTTCTAATCATTTTTGCCCTCCGCGATGCATTTTTGGGGCATTTTCTTGACAAATTCATCAAAAATGCAAAATTTTCTGCAATCTTGAGCCCATAAAGTTCCCTACAAATCGCTTCTTGACTCTAAGCTTTAGCTAACAACGCACGTTTATATTTCGATAAGGCAGTTGATGCCAAACTTTTTGTTTTTACAATTAGTAGAAGTCTTTATTATTCGAATCCTCCGACCTCTGTTTCGACCAATTCCTAACCCCGGACCTGAATTCCAAACAATTTTTTTCTGACTCAAAATCGTTTAAAAAGCATCAATTCTTGCCCTTCCGTTGTAATTTTGTGCTTTTTGAATAATTTTGAGTCCAAAATTAACTGCTGGAAAATTTGGATCTCTACAAAAGGTTTGGTTGCACAAATCGAAAAAATGGCCGAAAAGCAGAAATCAGAGAAAAAGTCAAAAACCCTTCTCTAGCTTTGACTTTAAAAAATATGCATCTATTAATTAGCAGATGTTTAATTTACATTTATGTCTCTGCAGTGAAAAAGCTCCAAAGCAATAATTAAATAATGACCAAATTGCAATTAAAAAGTTAAGTTTTGTTCTGACCTCTAGAACAGAACAGCAACAGTGTAAGCTGTTAGTTATTCGCGATCTCGGTCAAATCTCGATCTCGAGCTCGGTCTCGGATTTTTCAAAATTCCGGTCTCTAGTATTGCCACGCACAAAATCTATGGCAAATAAATTGAAATTCGAGTATTGAATGCAAATATTAATTGATGCATGCCTTAACAAAATTTTAAAGAACATTAATTACGGGGTTCCCAGCAGGGCTGGGCYAAATTTCGGTTTCGAGTTTTGCGAAATTTCGGGTATTTTGGGGTTTCGTGTTTGTGTAATTACCCGAAATTTCGGGGAAAATGCACCCCTACCCCGCTCGCTTAACAGAGGGCACCGCACGCCCAACCTCCCCATTCAAAAATTTACCACTTTTGAATGCTTTTTTTAATGGCTAATCCAATCATTTGTCGATATTTCCGTTCGTCGTTTGCATCCAGTGGGAAGTCGTCCGGCTAATAGGCAATTTTCACAAATTATCCGTTCCATGTGAATGCATTCATGAGAAAAAAATGGCATCAAGTAACATTTTAATTGAAATTAAAATAAACTTTAAAGGCATTTACACAAAGCTTATCTTGATAGCCCTTTAATTAATTCTTAAAATGTTATTAAAAAAATCCAAATAATGGATGTTTAAATTATTTTAGTGAAAAAAATGAATTATTTCGATGTAACAAATTATAAGTATTCTGGAACTCTGCCAATTCGATCTATTTACGACAGAAGCTCAAAAGCATGTCTAATAATCGGAATTATAATTACGAAATAATAAATAACAATGTGATGTAAGGTAAAGTTTTGCGCTTGTACAAGTCTCAAAAAAAGTTATGGCCAAAAAACTTTAAAAATTCAAAAATATCGATTTTCAAGTGTTATTGCCATAACTTTTTTGAGACTTGTCCAGTCGCAAAACTTTACCTTAACTATAGCTTCATCTCGACAAGGGCTTTTGAATGGGTTTTAAATTGTCTGAATTGGTTAAGTGTAAATTCAGTTAATGCCCCGGTATGTATCAAGTAGAGATCGAATTCATGCTCTTAGAATATTTTGAGGCGAAATTGATTTTTTTTAAATTTATGCTTTTCGAAAAATTGTTTGAATTCGAGGCTGGAGTTCTAAATCGGGTCGAAATGGAGCTCTGACTCGGATTCTACGGCCCCGAGTATCCTATAAAGTACCATTTTGTCGACTTTTAGCTTATTTCAGTATTATTCTTATTGGCCATTCTTTACTGAATAAAGATGGACTTTGCCGAATGGTCCATATCAATTCAAATTCCAATCATCTACTTAACCATTTGTATAAGCATCCCGTCAATGGCACTTTATATTGCCCAAATTGTCACCATCGTTCGGCACAAAAAGTTCCACAACTCATTCTATGCGCTTTTTGTTATGCGGGCAATTCCGGTAACCAAATTCAAATTGATAGTGTCATAATTCCAAATTGTTTATAGAAAGAATTTTAAAAATTTGCTAATTATTAAAATTGATCAGTTTTTTTCTAAATTGTTTCAGGATTTGCTGTACGTGTTGAACTCTTTCTACGGTCAACGATTGCCTTCCATAATCGGTGCCGTGCTTTACCCCATTTATTCAAAGTTCCCAAATTGGATGCTCGCAATGTTCTATTTTTTGGGCGGGCACACATTTCAAGCGAACAATTTGGTCACGGCATTTATACTGCTGAACCGTCTGACCGCAATCATAATGCCGTTAAAACATGAAAAGGTAGGTTTTCAATTTTAAAATGTGGTCACAATTTGACCACGAGGTCATTTTGGCACCGGTCAATTGAGCACCGGTCAATTGTACACCGGTCAATTGGGCACCGGTCAATTGGACACCGGCCAATTGGACACCGGTCAATTGGACACCGGTCAATTGGGCACCGGTCAATTGGACACCGGTCAATTGGACACCGGTCAATTGGACACCGGTCAATTGGGCACCGGATGCCAATTTTATAAATTACCTCCCTAAATTCATTTTAACACTTAGACCGAGTGCCAAAAGCACCTTTGTTTTGACGCTTCTCAAACCCCGTTTTACACTTAACAACTTGTACCGGTCAATTGGGCATCGGATGCCATGTTATAAATAACATACTTAAATTCATTTTAATCTTCTAACTGTGCGCCATTTGTTCTAAATATGTTTAAGTTGTGGCGTAAATTGCTTCCGCTTATAACAATTTTTGTTTTGGGTGTGCCAATACTCACGTGTTGGCCGGTGTTGAAATTGGATGGAATCATTCTATTAAACAAACCAAATTCAACCACTGACCAAAGCTTCGTAATGTATGAAGCTGGAGATGTTAGTTTGAATTAAATTAAAGTTAAATTGAATATTGTTTATTTAAAAACATTTATTAAGGCACCGTACATCAGCTATATTACTCATATTGATACCGTTTTCTCAATCATTTTTATGATTATATGCGTTTTGATAAACATTTGCACTTTCGTGGCATACAAATTACATGTGAAGAAAGTTAGCGTAAACGGGAACAACTTTGACGATCTTGAGAGGAAACTGTTGATTTATGCGGTGGCAACATTTTTGGGTCACGCGCTCGTCGCAAGCCTTTTTTTGGTAAATAAAAATCGTTGATATTAATATATATATAAATAGGAACATTTATTTCTTTCGATTGACATTTAATAAAGCTTAAATTGGGTATTTACAACAGATTCTCATTATTACAAACTCCGATGACCCAAAAACAAAGACAATGTTGTACGTCTACTATACATTGATTATGGACACAGGTGACAGAGACCAAGAATTTATACTAATTATCGAACCCACTAATTACCAACAGGTACTGTAGTGCTGTCCAGCTGCTTACTGTTATGGGCCAGTGGCACTTTTCGTCAACAGCTGATCAAAGATTTTGGCATTATTCGCATAAACAATGTTCAAAACATTCGTGTCAATGCACAGGAAGGGCCCCGAAACAATAATTTCAGGGCTATGAAAATTAGTCATCAATTACATACCAGTTCCGTTCAACAAATTTCAGCATAATTTTGAGCTTCTCTCATTATAATTACATTTCATTTCATTTCGCAAAACGATTTTATTTGTCATTTAGATAATTGTCAATCAAATTGTTTTGAAAGTTGCTGTAACCGTACGCCAAATCACAAATAATTGTTAGAGAAAGATTATTTTCGGCGGCCAAATTGATATTGTAACTGATCTGAGAAAAAGTTTGGCGCATGAGACCTTGAAAGAATTGCTTTTTCTTTATCAAAATTTACCAATTTATGGATTTAAATGCGACATATGAATTGTGATTTTTATTTGGCCACAGAGGGTTGCARGGGATTGGGGCCAGTACTGAAAAATTTTTCCTGTTTCGAGTTTCGCAAAATTTCGGGTATTTTAGGGTTTCGAGTTCGGGGAAATTTTTTGTTTCGTTTCGAGTTTCGGCTTCGGGTGTGAGCGAGTTTCGCCCAGCCCTGGTTCTCAGATGTGATTCTTTAGCATCATTTTGGTGTTTGGAAAGTCAATTATGCTGACATTTAAAAATGATGCTTTTTGTTGTTTTTTGGATGCTCTTGATGCTTGGTTTTTGAATGTTTTGAGAATTTTAATGTGTTTCTTTGAGAATTTCACTGGTAGAATGAAAATTTCTATTAACTTTTGAATATTTGGCGTATGACAGCTACATATTTCTCTATGTTATCATTTTTAAGGAAAACGCTTGTTCGCTTTAAAATAATTGGGAATTTTCTCTCATTTTCCATTTTCTGCAAGTTTAGTTGCAAATCTTTTAACAAATTAATCAACCGTTTTACCAGTTAAATTACTTTAACAGAATAATTCAATTGGAATTTATAAATAAATGCGTGTAACTATGCGCTTAAAGCCATTTACAAAAGCTTTGCGATAATACTGTATTATACAGATTGACACAATTGGATTCAAAGCTGCCGGTAAGAACATCGGAATACTCGTAAGCATGTTGTAATACTGAAGCCATTCCCATCTGCTGACATCGATTTTAAACAAAATAATGCCAAGTAAAAACAACATTGACAAGTATATAAAGAAGGGCATCGAGGCCTTAAATTCGTTTGATTTTTGTTAAAACAAATACCGAAATTCGAGATTAAAAAATTCGTTTTTTGAAAATTGCCAAAGTCTGTTAAAGATGTTAAACGATTTTACGTTTTTTGTCAAATCCGGTTTTGAATTTTTAATAGAACTTTTTTGCAACTTCTTTATTTTAAATATTATTTTTGCCTAACTCTCGTTGTGGCTTTTTAGTAGATAATTTTTCATGAAACCTTTATTTTAAATATATTTAGTATTTACCTGAATGATAAGATTCCGCGAAATTTGCTTATTCATTTCAACCATTCTAACGATTTGGGCTGAGGATGCTCTAAATATTTTTTAAAATTAAATTTTTATTAATCATAATACCCCAATTTTAAACGCCCCTTCAACAATTTGTCCATTAGAAATGCCAATGTGATCATAATTATGTACGCAATAGTGCAAACAATGATGATGTAATAAAATCCCATTGTCTGCTTCCAATTCTTATAAATGCAAATAAAATGATTAGGTATTCATACTAGTAACTAAATTATTTATAAATTAATTATAATAATTTTAATTTTCACATTAAACGAATGTCCGTTCAGTGCAATATGATCAGTGATATTTAAAGCAAGAATGTCGGCTACTGATTGATCTTCCAAATATAAGTGGTCCGTTGGTGGATAATAGCAAATGAATATATCGATACAATACACAAATGGAAAGAAAAGCATTGCCCCGAACAGAATAAAATATTTAAATGTCGATAATTCTTTYTCCCTAAATATTATTTAATATTATTAGTTGTATATTTTAATATCAAGAATATCCTTTATCTTTTAATTGATGATAATTATTAAAAAATATTTCTATTTTAATAAAATTTTTAAGCTTTTCACCAGTTCAGTACTAGGTAGCGATAAATAAATTGTGCCACATAACCAAACAGCGAAACATAAACAAGAAAAATCCAGCAAACCCAAGCCAACAGATTCCATCCCCGATTTTGTGTTCCGAAAGTGATCAGACCGCCCGTAATCACTTCTGATTCACCTTTGTCCGTTGTGAACATATACTTAAAAGTTCAAAAGTTCATGACAAGAGAACGTATTATCACTTTTATCCATAACCCGACAAAATCAAATGACAAAAATTAGCATTTTAAATGCTCAAATTTTGTATTTGTTATATTTTATTATAACCTTTTGAAAAAGTAAATTAATTGTAAGCAATGCAAGGTCGGTTACGCACGTTTGCAATAATATCTTAAATTGAATTATAGTTATGCAGTAAATAATAACATTTCAAAGCATATAATTAGGGTTTGCATATTGGCTTATTTCTGCATTTTTGGCATATTTTGCTGCATATTTAGGCATTTTTTGACCAAAATTTCAAGCAATACTCCCAAAAACATAGATTTTGGGCTGTTCTTGAAAAATATGCGCATATTTGGCAATTTTTGGTGCATATAAATCCGCTCCCTAAAGAAATCGATTTTTTTTTAAATTTTTGTTAATCTTTCTTTCTCTTAATTACCTTGCTGTACATTTGCATTGACTTGGGCGTGTGCCAAACAATTAAATGGACCATTATGCCATTCAAAATAACGCCAAATCCAAATCCAATCCAATTGAATAAATTCTTTATTATTCGAACAACGGAAGTGCCCATAACTATTCAAAATAGGAGGTCCAATTATTGATAATCAAACTCCTGTGTCACATCATTCAACGCACCCGTACAGTAACTAAAATAATCTTAGTAAATTTTGAATTATTGAGATAATAAACCAGACTAATTAATGCAAAAATGTTTTCTTTTATGAAACACTCACAATTTATGTGCCATACATTTCGTGCCTGGCAATACAAAAAAAATTAATTAAATGATGGTTGGGTTGGCTAATGTTAATGTATGCTAATAACCTGCATCATTTAGTGAGTTATGTATATAAAGTAACAGTGCACTTTTTCTAATGTTGCGTGCCGTCAAAACCCGATGACAATTAAAAAGACCAATAAAATCGTTTAGCACTAAAATGAAATTTAATTGCAAATTCTGGTTTCCAGATATTTTTGGGTCAGAAATTCTGGTTTGGGGATATTTTGTGCCAGGAATTCTGGTTTCGGAACCTAAGGATGGTTTCGGGACATTTTGGGTAGAGAATTCCGGTTTCCGGACATTTTTGGGTCAGAAATGGGGGGGCGCCGGGAAAAATTTTGAATTTTTGACAGAATTTGTTAAGAGATTTGAAACAACATTGGAAGGAGCTGCTAGTGACAGCTTCTACCCGCGCCTTCACTAGTTATTTTATCATTGCAAAAAAAAGTACAATTTAATGCTAACTTAGAAACAATGGCTTGTGCGTGATTGAATGGGCACAAAAAAATTGTTAGACAAAGAAAATGTTGACACAATAAAAAAAGTTACATTTAGCCGTTTGAATGTCAAAAATACAATAAAAAATTTGTACGCATCCAACCCAAACGCAATCTCGGGTCTCAAAAATTTGAATAAAAACTCAATGGTTAATTGGTCTAGACTAATTTTTGCCCGAAAAGCGCTGTGCCGACGCATAACGGCACGAGCCCGGGCACCTTTCCAGTTGGTTACTGTTGTGTACCAACCAGCAGGCACTTTTCGCTAACAGCTGCTCAAAGATTCAACAATCATTCGCTTAACATATCACTCAAATATTCGTGTCGGCATAATGGAGGGGCCCCGAAACAACAATAATCGGGCAGTTGGAGGATCTGTTGGCCATCAATTGCAGTATTGCAAAATAGGCATGAAATTTTCTAAAAAAAAAATTTCCATTTTTAAGGTAAAATTAAATAAAATTTCGTTCAATTCTATAATCAATTTCGCAATTTGCAATTGCACACCTAAAATGCAATATTTTTGAGCTTCTCTCTTCTAGGCTTATGCGCAAAACAATAAGTTTTTGCCTAAAAATAACAGACAGCCCTATTCATAAGACACAAACTTTAAATAACACAAGTGATAGGAATTAAAGAAATCTTGCTATTCCAATACTAATTCTTGGACCCCTAATTACCAAAGGTACTGTAGTGCTCTCCAGTTGGTTACTGTTGTGGGCCAGCGGCACATTCCGTCAAAAGCTGATCAAAGATTCAACGATCATTCGCTTAACAAATCGCTCAAATATTCGTGTCGGCATAATGGAGGGGCCCCGAAACAATAATAATCGGGCAGTTGGAGGAGCTGTTGGCCATCAATTGCAGAATAGTTCCGTTCAACAACTGACGACAGTTTCTTAATTTGACGCAAAAAATCACAATAAAATAAGTTCAGATTTATAATTCTGTCTTTGTTTAATATGCATAGTTTATTAAAATTTAGAAACAAATCATTGTAAGCATAACTTTTAAGGCTATTAAAGAAGATTAGACACGAAATGGTTCGAAAATTTTTAATGGAGATGCCTCGGACACGCCAAAACATCGAGAGTCAATCTAATTTCGGGGCCCGAAGGGCTCGATTTTTAATTAAATTTCGTTCAAATTTTAAATAAAAAATGTCACTTTTTCAAGTCTCCGATTTGTGGGCACAAACCCAAAAAAAAAACATTTTGGAATTGATCAATCAGATCAACATTGAAACAAATTCTCACCCGATTTTCAATTAAGATTATATTTTTGATATAATAAAATATTAAAAAGCAGGTATATATGATTTTATAATAATCAATTTAATATTATTATAATAAATGAATGATGACAAGTTCGTTCTTTTTAAGTCATATTCAATTCTTTTTGGTGAATGATCGTTTTATTTTTATTTTTTTATTGCTAGAAGTGCAAATATTTTGAGGAGTTATGGTGGGCCAAGCACAAAGGGCCAAATCGGTGGTCCATAAAATCGGCAAAATAAATAAATATTTGGCAAATCGTCGAAGGAAGAAAATGCTGTTGAAATTGTCTCACGCGCTCAAGTCAGAACTAAATATAGCTAAAGTGCGAATAAACAAATCAAAGTTTTTATTTTTATCCATTTACAAATTTTAAATTGTCCCCCAAAAGATGACACAAATAATTAATTTAATTTAAAAATTAAATTTTAATATTTTTATAATCGAATTATTAAAAAGAATATTTATTCCATTCAGAATCGAAATAGCAGTGTAATTATTTGCCTTTTTAAATGAAAAGATAAATAAAAATAATTTATTTAAATGTTATAAATGTAAAAATATTTTTATTTTCACCTAAAGAATTATGTTGTTTTGTGTAAGAAAACATTTTTATTTATAGAAATTTAACATCGTTCACCAAGCGAAACATACTATAAAAAGGTATCAATGATTCAATTATAAATTATTGTAAAATCAAATATATTTTTTATTATACAATATGAATTATATATTATTATTATTATTATTTTGGAAAATTGTGGAAGAAAGCCAGGCCATAAATTCTGAATAGGGAAATGTTAGTCGTGGTGGTGTTTTGGTGCTCATAAGGCGAATGAATCTTTTTTGTTCACCTGCCGCTCTCATTGCTTCGTTTGAACAAAAAAAAATCAATGAATCCCAAAAAAAAATATTTTTTTTTTGTAAATTTATTGAGTTTTCTCAAGTATCAATCAATTTATCTCTATATACCTATTATTGCATTTATTTCCCGTTTTTTTCTCAAACTTTTAAAAAAAATATATTTTGATTTTTAGCCTATAATATTATTCCCATAATCATTCAAAAAAGTGATTCAAAATTGGCGGAAGACGAAGTTTAGGTGTAGCGAATGCTAGACGATTCAAAAATGTGCCAAAAAGAGGTTTCCGAAAAGGGGCACATCGCCACACAACTGGCAGATCCAATTTCCTCGTAGATTTATTCTTTAACAAATCCAGCCTGGCTTTCTTTGTGATGCGGTAGGTAATTTTGGCGGTCAATTTTAGTGTTTTATATAATTTATTTAAATATTTATTAAAAATTAATTGATTTAACCATTTGGTCAACTCCAAAAACCTGCTTAAATGAGTCGATAGCGACAAAAAAGTAAAACCTTTTGCTTTAAATTATGTTAGCTCCTCGAACCTAAACCCCCGACATTTTTGGGTCCGAGTTTTTTCGTTTCCCCGACATTCCCGCCCCAGAATTTACTTTAAATCACTTGGCCACAAAAGTTTAAATGAATTTTTATTTTCAATTTGGTGACCTATTAAATATTAATTATACCTGACGTCAGCAAACTTGAATTAATTTTCTTGCAATATTAGAGAAATCAATTTGAGTTTTTGTTCGTTTTTGGATTTGGACAAGTGTAAACACCAATTTTAAAACATTAACCATTTATTTTGTTTTTTAAATCTTCTTGTTTTAGAATGGTATTCTCTGAAGTGGTTGGCACGCTTTCCTTTCTACAACCGCAAGGTTTATATTTTTATTTAAATCGAATTAAAAAAACAAAAAATGTATTTTATTTGCAGCCGATGACGACATGGCTGATCGGCTTAACTATTATTATACGACAACATTTCTTCTGGTTACATCAGTAAATATTAAATATTTTTTTTATATTTTTTGAATTAACGAAATTTAGGTCCTGATCAGCCTAAAAATGTACGGTGGTCGGCCCATTGAGGTAGGTAGATTTGGTGGTGGCATAAAACAATTATAAAAAAAATTGATTTTATTTTTAAAAAATTTTTAGTGTTGGATGCCTGCGGAGTATCAAAGTTCTTGGCAAGAATATACAGGTCGTGTTGTGATTAGTGAAATTAAACTTTTATTTGCTTTAATTTATACACAAATTTAAAATAACCAAATTTAATAATTTAAATGATCGAAAATAAATAAATTAAATATTTTAAAGAAATTTACTGCTTTTCTATGAACACTTATTACGCGCCATTTTCTGCTGGAATCCCAAGCGATTATGAAGATCGGAAGCGGAACATGATTAGTTACTATCAGTGGACACCATTCTTTTTAGGTAAGTAAATTTTCGAAAATTTAATTAATTGAATTTATTTAAATTTTTAACCAAAAAGGATATTTTACTGAAAAGGCAAAAAATTTAATAACTTAAAAATTATGTCAAATACAAAATATTTTTTTTAAATCCTATTCAAATTTGTAAACCAAATCTAGTTTTAAATTGGTGTTTTTGAAAATTTTTATGGCGCTACAAAATATCCAATAATAAAAAAAATCATTGTTGGCATTCTGTCCTAATCACTTTTGGCATTATGTGGCTTAAATTTGGCGACAAAACATCCATTTTTTCTCCATTGTTTGAATGATCATCAGTGTTTCTGTGTTGTTGGTGTTGTGTCGGCGTTGCTGCAGTTGTCCTGAGTAAAATTGGCGGAATGCCAAAACTTGCGGCAATTTGATTTGAGGTCGTGGCACTCAACTCTTGGCACAACATCCGCGCATATTCAACTTTTGATGGCATTTGCGCATCATTTACAGCCATTTGATCCAACGCGTTGATGTAGTTTCTTAAATGACACTTTAATAATAAAAAATATTTTTTAAATTATATAAATATAAAATTTTATACCGTATTCGATACATTAAAATTAGATAATTTTAATATATTTATTTTGGGTCTCCTTTATCATTATGAACACTTTTCTCATTTTATTTCCCTTTTTCCTATTTTTTTGCGATTTTATTTTCACAATTTCATATTTATCAAAAAATCTTATTTTAAAAATTTAATTTTAATGGATTTGCATTTTTTAAAATAATTTTTCGATTTTATCAAAAATAAATCCGTTCCCGAAAAATTGTTGCTAATTATTTGCCCATCAATCCCACACATTTTCTCAAGCAAAATTTGGCCGACCTTCAACCAGAAGATTCCCATGATTGAGGACCCTCACTTTTGAGGACCTCCCTCCCCCCCCCAAAAAAAATTGGGAGCTTTTGTTGTTGTCCAATCAAACATTGGGGGACCCTTTTTGCTGTAGTTACTTGAGATTTGCGATTTTTATAATCCGGAAAAAAATTATTTTGACCTTGCACAAATACTGTAGGTTAATTATAAAAATAAAATGTTCGATTTGTGAAAGAACAAAAAAATAAAAAACCTTTTTTGTTTGTAAAGTTTATTCTTTTTTAGGTAAAGGAATAAATTTTTTTAAATAAAATTTAAAATGAATAATTATTATTTATAAAAATTATTAAACCTTTTTATAATAAAATTATTATTCACATAATTTGTGTACCTAGCCAAACGAAGCGTTTCAATTTTCGAAAGTTTTTGTTGTTGATTGCACATTGCAATTATGGGGACACGCACCTGAAAAAAATAGTAATTAATAATTTATTTTGATTTTTAATTTATTTTGCCATATATTTAAATAAAAATATCATTTTTAAATTCATTTTAAACTCGAAAATTACGCGGAGTATGTCCAATGCTTTGTTGAGCCCATGCATTCGGTTTCGCTCCCTGCAGTTGGCTTTCATACGACGCGATTGCTTTTTTGACAAACATTCCGACATTTTGAAAGCAAAAACTTTACTCTGAAATTAAATTAAAAAAATAGAATATGCAATTTTTAAAAAAAAATTTTTTGGGAAAAGGCTTGATGCAATAATTTATGACAATAAAATAAAAGCAGAATTTTCAACTGCAATTGAAAAAAGTGCCAAAATTTGCGTTATTGACGAGACAGAATGCCAAAATTTCGCTTTAGTAACAGATAAAATGAATTGTGTACACTGTAAACATAAAGCCAAAATTTGTTGTCGACAGAATGCCAAGAAATTTTATGACAAAAAATTAATGCAAAATGCCAAAAAAAAATTGCTCTTACAAATATGTGCGCGCTGCCCTGGCAACAATGCAGAGGTCAAAAACTGTCTCTTATACACATCTAGATGTGTATAAGAGACAGGCTACATATTTCTCTATGTTATCATTTTTAAGGAAAACGCTTGTTCGCTTTAAAATAATTGGGAATTTTCTCTCATTTTCCATTTTCTGCAAGTT
>MEIZ01000068.1:308991-324458 GCA_001723225.1 Globodera ellingtonae
AATAAAAGGATTGCGATTTAAACAAACAAAAACATTTGTTTTGCCTTAAATAATTACCTAATCTCAACACTAGAGCCCGGACTTGAGCTTCGAGCGAGACTCGAGACGAGATTCTCCAAAAAATCATGGCCATGGATACAAATTTTTAAATCCGTATCCGGATTATCCGTGCCTTTTGTATCCGTTGAGATTGAGATTGCGGGTACGGGTAGTGCGAGATTTGCAGCCAAAATGGAGTATGTCCGGCGGTGCCGACAGGCGTCGCCGAGGGAATTTTTTACAAAAAGAAAAGCACTGTTTTCATGAAAAATTTTTGGGGTTGAGATCGAGAATCTCGAGCTTCTTTCGAGCGAGATCTCGAGGTCGAGATTCTCGAAAAATCTCGAAATTCAGTTTTATTCGAGACGAGATCTCAAAGTCGAGATTTCTCAAGTCGTCGAGATTTTTCGAGATCCTCGAGACGGGATCTCGTCTCGACCGGGCTCTACTCAACACTATTAGTTTAGCTGATAAAGCAGTCATAAAAAATGATGCCAATCATTTTGGCGCGATCTATCATAACTTAGTCAGTACTATGTTGCATTGAGAAAATAATGAGACACTTTTCATTTTATTACTAATTGCTCATTAGTTAGAACAAGTGAAATGAATGTGATTGGTTTTCTTCCCTAAAGCTATGTATAAGCAGCAGAATTCTAAAAGAAAAGAAAATTTGCATCATTATTTTTAAAATTATTGAGTTTAATTATGTTTTTGAATAATTCAGCATAATTTCAAATACTAWTAATTAACAATGGACTTTGTTGATTGGTCCATTTCAGTTCGAATTCAAATTATTTACTTAACTTTTTGTATAAACATTCCGTCAATGGCACTTTATATTGCCGAAATTGTCACCATCGTTCGGCACAAAAAGTTTCACAACTCATTCTATGCGCTTTTTGTTATGCGGGCAATTCCGGTACAAGGTGGCTAAAAAGTTCCCGGATCTTTTAATTTGTTTCAGGATTTGTTGTATCTGTTGAACTCATTTTATMACATTAGGTTTCCCAGCATATTGGGCTCCTTGCTTTACCCAATTTATTCAAATTTCCCAAATTGGATGRTGGCAATGGCKATWTTCGTTGCCGGGCACACATTCCAAGCGAATAATTTAGTCACMYRTTTWATWTTGTTGAATCGAWTGACCGCAATRATAATGCCAATYAAACATGAAAAGGTTATTTATCTGTTTCTTTAAATAATAATTTATATTCTAAACAAAATTGTTTTCTATTTTTTGAGTTGTGGCGTAAATTGCTWCCGCTTTTAACAATTTTTGGTTACGGWGTGCCAATACTCACATGTTGGCCGTTGCTTAAAATGAATGGAATCGTCAAATTGAACGATCCAAATTCGACCACCGATCGCAATTTCGTCATTTATGAAGCTGGAGATGTAAAAAACATTCAATATCCTTTAATTAATATATTATTTATAGCTTATTCTCACTAAAAGRATCATTAAGGCTARGTACACAAGCTATATCGTTTACATGAATGCCGTCTTCTCTGTCATTTTTACGATTGTTTGCGTTTTGTTAAACATTTGCACTTTTGTGGCATACAAATTGCATGTGAACAAAGTTGACACAAACGGGAACAATGTGCATAATATTGAACGAAAATTGTTGTTTTATGCATTGGCAACATTTTTTGGTCACGCGCTCGTCGCTAGCCTGCTTTTGGTAAATAAAAGTTATTTAATATTAACGTTAATTAAAGTTATAATAAACATAGAGCTTGATGCAATTTTGATTAGCGATAAAAATATTTTAACATCACAGATTACAATTATTGCTAACATTGATGATCCGGAAACAAAGGCTATTTTGTACATCTATTATCCACTGATTATGGACACAGGTGATTGGAATTGAAGAATACTAATTCTTGGACTTCTAATTACTAAAGGTACTGTAGTGCTCTCCAGCTGGTTACTGTTGTGGGCRAGCGGCACATTCCGTCAACAGCTGATCAAAGATTTAACGATCATTCGCTTAACAAATCACTCAAATAATCGTGTCGATGCAATGGAAGGGCCCCTAAACAATAATCATCAGGCAGTTGGAGGAGCTGTTAACCAACAATTGCAGAACAGTTCCGTCCGACAATTGCCGACAATTTCTTAATTGACGCAAAAAAATCATTTTAAAAAATATTAAAGTTTAAATTGATAATTCCGATTTGTTTAATATGGAATGGTTAATCATTTTACGCATAACTTTTGAGGCTATTAAAAAAAAAGACTCGAAATGCTTCATACATTTTTCATGAAGATGCCGGACACCCAGGGCTGCTGGACGCAACCGGAAACTGAGTCCCAGTGTAAAGTGCATTACAGTACACGAATTTGTAGTCAGTTTAGGCCTAAGCTTAATCAACCCCAAAGCTTAGGGTGTCTTACATTTTTGTACATTCAGTGACTGCTAATAAGTTAGTATTAAAGTGCGGTGTTGCAACGAGGCGTTTTTTTTTTACTAATTGCTCATTAAAACGAATGTTGAGTGAAATAAAAGGTTTTATGTGTTTTGTTAAACATTTGCACTTTCGTGGCATACAAATTACACGTGAKGAATGGTAACAACAATAACGGTGAAGAAATTGAGAAGAAATTGTTGATTTACGCATTGTCAACATTTTTGGGGCATACACTCGTCGCACGCTTGTAATATTAAAGTTAATCAAATTTAAACAAACATAGAAAAAATGATTTTAACATAACAGATTCCCACTATTACTAACATTGCTGATCCGGAAACAATGACAATTTTGTGCATATACTATCCACTGCTTATGGACACAGGTGATAGGAATTGAAGCAACCTTGGTTTTCCGGACTTTGATGAAGACTGAGAAGGCATTATTCGCTTAACAAATCACTCAAATATTTGTGCGTATTGGAAAAAAAGCTATCACTTCGATAGTTTAATATTTTATCAAAATTATCGTATCGAAGCCATTGCCGACCACTATAAAATACTGTCGAATATTAATTATAAACATTTTCAATGATTTTTTCACATCAAGCTCGTTTTTTTGCCCTTTTCCTTGTAGCCTTTCTTGATTATTTGCTCCTTCTTCTGCGCTGGCGGGATTAACCTACATAAATGCGTAAAAATGATTTTAATTGTTTTAATAAAAATGTGCAAAAATAATATTGGTGTATTAAAAATAAATAAAATAAATGAAATAATAATAAATATTGATGAAAATATAAGGACATAATCGAAAATAAAATTAATATTAGGGTGCAAAAATAAGCGATATAAATTTTTTTTTAAAACTTAAATATCGCTTTTTTAGATCAAAAATTCGGGCCTTTTATTAATGTTAAAAATTTCAAATTATTAAATTTTAACATTTTATATTTTAAATAATTATTTACATGTGATCTGTGCAGAAAAACAGGGGCCCATAACGTGGCAAAAGATACGGTTCCATTGCGCATGCGCCCACCGAAAGCTTAACATCGCAGAAGGCGCACTTAAAGCATGCGCTGTGCACTAAAATTAGCCGCTATTTTAATCAAAATTTTTTTTTAATTTTATGAATTATATAAATATTTTTATTTACTTGTATGCTTTTCCACCACAAGCTTTTCTGATGGTTTCACTTCCGCTTCACAAATCTCACATTTTGCATTTGGCGATGTGCCGCCGCTGCCAAAGTTCATAGACATTTTATATGAATATTAGAATTATTCGAATAATCGTAGTAAAATTTGTTGAAAATATTCTAAATAATACGAGCAGTTAGTAGTATTTTGAATACGAAAATGATTTTTTGTAAAATTTAATAAATTCCGTTTTTCTTTATTGTTTTATAGTTTCTTTTGAAAAAAATAGGATTTCAAATTTTACTAGTAAAATTCGAATTTTGATAAAATTCATTTTCTGAAGATATTCAAATAACTCTCCGTAAATTGAATAGTTTCAATTTTACTAGTCGAATAATCTTAATATGCAAATAATAAGCCGACATTTGCATAAAATAATAAAAATTAATATAATTTAAGAGTCAATATTTGATATTAATTAATTTTCTCTAAAACTCAAAAAAAAGAAGCTTCTTTCTTCCAAAGCTCTCCGTCTTTCTATAACGTTAATATTTAGTGACGGGAAGCGATCAGCTAAAGCTAAAAATTGGCATTCAATCATTGTTTAAAACATCTGCTCTTTATTGATTCCAGTATTATTCAATTAACGTCACTTTGTGGATATAAATGTGATCAGTGGTACATATAAAATAAAAATAAAAATTTATTACACTGTTCTTATATTTTATCAATTAAAAGTTTATAACTTTTTCACTATAGACGTCATCACAGTTTTAGCTTTTCTGATCAGTAAACAAAGTTGATTAAACATGAAAAATGCTACCGTTATCGATCATTGATCAGTGAATCAACGAACATAAAGTTCCAATATGGTGGGGCAAGCTTTTAGCCATTTTTTATTTGACAAATTGATCGATCAAATTGCTCTCTCTCGCTTTATTAGTCATGGTTTTGAATTAAAAACGTAGAATTTAAGGCCGAAAATTCATGGGTGATTGGTCTAGTGGTATGATTCTCGCTTTGGGTGCGAGAGGTCCTGGGTTCAATTCCCAGATCACCCCAAATTTTTGAAGAAAATTTTAAAAAAAAACCGATAATTCTCGAGCTCATAAGTCAATCATTAGTTTGATTCATTCTTTACAAAAAAAGACGGCAAATTTACGTAAACAAATTCACTAATTTATCTAAAACATTGGAATGACCTCGAAATGGAATTTGCGAGATAATCATTGATCAGTGCAAAAATTGAACATAAAGTTCCATATGGCGGGACAAGCTTTTTTAGTCATTTTTTACACATTTAACAAATTGATCGATCAAAATGGTCTCTCTCTATTAGTTAGTCATGGTTTTGAATTGAAAACGTAGAATTTGAGGCCGAAAATTCATGGGTGATTGGTCTAGTGGTATGATTCTCGCTTTGGGTGCGAGAGGTCCTGGGTTCAATTCCACCCCAAATTTTTGAAGAAAATTTTAAAATCGAGAATCTCGAGCTCATAAGTCAATCATTAGGGCGACAATTTTCAGTTAAGAACATCTTCGATATAGTTAACTAAATACAGTAGTTTATTGGGCAAAAAAGGTCAATTTTATGGAGTGCATTTTTGGGCAAATCTTTTTGAATTTTTTATAAAAATTTAAAAAAACGCCCAAATAGTGCCAAAAATAGTGACAAAAAGCCATTTTTTGGCTAAAATAGTTTCGCGACTATTTTATGGACAAAAACCCCGAAATAATTTTGTTTTCCAGTTACAAAACTAATAAAATTGGTTGAATAAAAAATTTATGCCATTCATAATTTTTTGAATATTTTATGTTCCTTAACCAACAAATTTGATTACTCATTTTTCTCAATACAAAAAAAAAGAAGCAAAAATTTTTCAATACAAAAAAAAAAGCAAATTTAATTAAACAAATTCACTAATTTGTCTCGAAAATTTGGAATGACCTTGAAATGGAATTTGCGCGAACACTTTACGAAACATGAACATTGGCGAGATGATGACGCATATAAATCAAAAAAAAAATAATTGACAAAACTTTTTCAAGAAAAATGGGTCACCAAATAAATATACTTAATTTGCACTTGTGAAGCAAACAAAATTTGCTAAAATGTCGCCCAAAAATGCATTTATAAATTTCGTCACAATTACAATTTCTTTGACGGGCTGGATGCCGTGCCGGTCCAGCATTTTTGAATTTTTGCTTACGAATGCCTACCCATTTTTACCATATGTTAACACAAAGTTATTAATTATTAATTATTTATGTCTAAATTTAGTCAAATTTGCCATGACGTCATTCACCAAAATTATTGTTAGGGCCTAATGCATTTAATTTTCGTATCACAATCTCTCAACTTGATGGGATGATGCCGTGCGGCCACAATGTGGGGGCACAGACAATCCCGCATTTTTGAATATTTTTTTCCGAATGCCGTTCTCTATACTCATTTTACAATTTTATAGACAACATATATATAGATTTTATATAATCATTATGTCTAAATTTAGTCAAATTTTTGCCATGACGTCATTCACCAAATTGATCGTTTGGGCCCTAATGCATTTAATTTTCGTCACAATTTCTCATTTTCAACCAATTGATGCATTGGTGGGAATGGTCACATCATCGCCAACATTTGCTGCTGACGCAAATGTTTCGTCGTCACCAAATTACACAATGTGCGACAAAATGCCAAAACGGAAACATAAAGCGTGTAAAATGGTGTTGCAAATGTGGCATGAGTCGCGCAAGGTGTGTTAAGACCAGGGATGCCATCGAAAATTTTATAAAATAACAGTACATTACAGAATCAAAATATCAGATTTTGGGGTCAAAAATCAGTACATTTTAAAAAATGGCTCAAAATATTAGTATAAAGCTTTATTTTTTGCATGAAATGTGCGTATTTTAACGATATTCTCTCCACCAAACAATTTTTCTCAACAATTCGGGGTTGGCCATGTCGGGGTCGGGGACGACGACCCAATTTTGGGGCTCGGGGAGCTACCCTAGTTTAAAAATTAAATAATTTTTTGAGAATTCTGCTTTACTTCTGGGCATGAATTTCCGAAAATTTTTGATTTTCTGCTCAAATTTGGTAAGAAAATTGGTCCAAAAATTCGAATTATCCTGAAAATTAGTACGCCGAGCTGAAATCAGTATACATTTCTGATAGATAAGTACAAATGGTAACCCTGGTTAAGACTAGATAGCACGTATACATATTGATTTTGTCATTTGAAATGAAAGTGAAAAAAGGTTGGGGCTTGAATATTGATTAATTTTTGTTAAGGTTTAACCTAGAGTTAAAGATTTGTACTTTATTTGGGGTACACGTCCTTTTTTGCCCTTTATTTGAGATTTCTGGAGATTTTTAAAGAATTTTGTTTAAATTTTGAATAATCTTTAGACAGATTGCCAAAAAATTTGTTAATTTTGAAGCATTTTTTTGCATTTTTTTTTTGAATTTTCGTTAAAAAATGTCCTCTCGTATCAACGTGCCTATATTTTTTATTTTCGTTTCGGAATTGGTGTTTTTTATGGAAAATAAAAATAAAGCTGCAGAAGGTAACTAAAAATCCCACCCTGGTAAGAATATTTGTTCATTTTTATCCAAATTCTATTGTACTGATTTTCAGGATGATTCGAATTTTTGGACCAATTTTCTTACCAAATTGAGTCGAAAATCAAAAAAATTTCTAATAGTCTAAAAAAATACGGCCATTTTTCAAAATTATGGTTGCAAATTCCTTAACAAATTCAGTCAATAATTGAAAAATTTTCTCGGCGGCGCCTATCAGCACAGCCGACCCCCCCCCCACTCACTAAAGCAAAATTCTTTAAAAAAAATGCATTTTTGAAAATCGAAAATCGGCAAAACTTTCAAAAATCCAAAGGAGCATTTTTCAATACCCAAATGTTGAGGAAATTGTTGGCGGAGAGAGAAATATGATTAAAAAAGTACATTTCATGCCAAAAATAATGATTTTACTGCATTAGATTTCAAACTCTAAAATATTTCAACGAAATCTCGATTTCCTTGTAAGTTATCAAAAAAATAAAAATAAAAAGTGTTACGAAAAAGGGCCCGATCAAAAAAATTAATATTTTTTTCAATCAATCATTTAGGCTGAACGTGAAGGACGCTTGCTGACCAAAGAAGAATTGCCACCGCCTTCGCATGGACTTGGTCAGAAAAATATTTGTAAAAACAACAACAACAACAAAAACGAATATTGAATAGGGCTAAAATGTTTAGTGTTTTTACTATTTCTGGCACAAAAAAACATATTTTTAGTCTGAAATTTCGTCGTTTTAATGAGTTTATTCGAAACTAGAAAAATCTATTTTGGGATTTTCGCATCTAAAATAGGCTCGAGCCTATTTTAGGCATCTGAATTTTGTACCTATTTCGCCATTTTGCAAAAATTTATGTAAATGCAATAAAATTCAAATTTTTCAATTTTTCTTGTTAAGTAAATTTTCATAAAAATGCAATAAAATTAAATGTTTTTTTTCAATTTTTCTTGTTAAGTAAATTTTCATAAAAATGCAATAAAATTAAATGTTTTTTTTTCAATTTTTCTTGTTAAGTAAATTTTCATAAAATGCAATAAAATTAAATGTTTTTTTCAATTTTTCTTGTTAAGATATTTAAATTTTCATAAAAATACAATTTTGATATTTTTCTGGCCTAAAAATCATAGCTCTGGATATAATTTCTGTACATTTCATATCCCATGTTTTTCGTTATATTAATTTTTAAATTTGAAAAAAAACAATTTTCAAAATTCAAAGGTTTGCCGACCTACCGAGCCCCCACTCGGCAGGAGCTGAATGCTCAACCGCCTCCAAAAGTGGTGGACGAACGATACGCATGCATGAACATGACCTGCCTGTGCCCACATCTTGGAGGTGTAATTTTTAAAAAATGTTCAAAAAATTAATAACAATATTTACCCAAATTACTATGATGAAAATACCTATAACCTAAATTTGCTGCCCTATGCTCATTCCGGAGTGTTTTTGTTTGTTTGTTTGTTTGGCCCAAATATATTAAGAAAATTACAACTTTTTGTCAAAACTCTAATCAGGCGTACTATAAGAGTTTGGCGCGTTCACAGGTGTTTCATTGGCACCGGACCAGTGTTCATGGAGTGCCGGTACATCAGCAGCTTCACGACCAGGGGTGGGTCGAAAGCAGGGGCTGCACGTAATCACGGATCACGCCAATCACGGCCTTTTTGGCGGTCCGTGATCACGGCTCACGGATTTTTGAAATATCCATGATTTTGATCCGTGATTGGGTTTGGAGTATGGATTAATAAAAAAAATAAAATATCGAAACGAATACTTGAAAATCAAGGGCGTAGCCAGGGGGGGCTGAAGGGGCTGCAGCCCCCCCCCCCTCCCTCCGAAATGAAATTTTGTGAAAAAAAAAATCCATAGGGGGGGCCCTATTGTTTTGCAAAATTGGTCATTTTTTTGGGTCAATTTCTTTACAAATCTCTTTTAAAATCTTTTCCCGGCGGCGCCTATCGGCACCACCGTGCTCACCCATTCTAAAAATGTTTTAAAAAATTACCACATTTTTTAATTTTGGTGCAAAATCTCTTAACAAATTGAATCAAAAAGTCAAAAATTTTTCTCGGCGGCGCCTAACGGCACCGAAATATAAATTTTTGTTAAATTTCTAAGGAATTTTCTTAAAGAAATTAGTTAAATTTTCTAAATTTTTACCGTCCGCGCATATCGGCATTGGCATCTCCGGCCACCTTTCCAATGGTTTTTTGTCAAAATTTAGTGTAAAGGTTCACAAAAATTGTTCCTAAAATCTTAGACGTCCCAAAATTTGAGACAATTTCTCGAAGAATTCGTCTTCCGATTTTCGAAATCGAACCAAAAGAAAAACTTCGAAATTATCAAAATCGAAAGGGTTCGACCCAGCCCTGTTCACGACCGCGAGCTGAGCGTGACAGTGGCAAAGCGTTGCGCATGGAGTACCGTATGCTCAGCGACAACCAACGGGCACGATTTGTGCGTATTGTAGCCAAAAGCGTTTTATTTTATAAAATATTTAAAAAAGTATTTTTATGTAATTTTTATTGTTGATTTGATGTCAGCATGCCGCCCTGAAACAGCTGAAGCGCGGGTTCGGCTCCTACGAATACGATCGTCTGTCCGCACTCCATTCGGATCCCAAAATGATGCCGTCCGCGCATGCCGGACCAACATTCTTGCCATGGCATCGCGAATATCTGAAACGGTAGAGATCGATGGTTCTCCAAAACATTTTTGTATGATCCTTTTTTTGTGAATTTTAAGAGTTTTCCAAATGCGCTACCCTTTTAATTTTTTGATAGATAAAATTCACACTCCTCCACCCCCCCCCCCTCCACAAACTTTTTGCTTTCAGTGGTCTCAAAATTTCGAATTTGTTTTACTATAGTCTCAGTCTCGAGTTCTGATAAATTTTGGGTCTCGAGCATCACTAAAAAGATCCATAAATTTTCGATTTTCTTTTGAGCACTTTAAAATGCATATTTTTTTATTTTAGAATTTTAAATACCTACCCTAGCAAAAATTAACCATTGGCCATTTTGCGTACTCAATCGGCAAAGCCCTCTTCTCTCTCTACTTTTAATTAGGCTAGGACGGGACCGGGACCAGTACTGAAATGTATTTTTCTAGGACTGAAATTTAGTCCCGGGTTTTTTGACCGGGACTAATTTAATCCCGATCCCGGGCATTCCCCAAAGTCCCGGTCCCGTCCAACCCTACTTTTAATTCTATCGATTTTTTTTGACGACGCTGGACCAATCATTTAAAAAAGAAAATGAAACAAATTTGCCAATGCTCCTCAGAATGGAAATTGCTCTTCGTGCCATCGATCCGTCAGTGGCCATCCCTTACTGGGATTCTTCATTAGACGGACGACTGCCCAATCCAGTGATTTGTTAATTTAATTTTAAATCGTTATTTCTTTTACATTAAAATTTATTTTTTTTTTGAAGTCAATCCCAATATATTTTAAAGCTTGATTCCATCATGTGGAGTAATTTGTTCATGGGCTCAACAGACGATTATGGCCAAATTGCCGACGGCGACTTTGCCGGTTGGAGAACAGTAAATTTTTTTACTTTTTATTGTCCAATTTATTTATTTTCATATAATAAACAATCAAATGTATGCATCAGGGATGTTACTGGATGCCAAAAAAATGTCCCAAAAATCGGCATGCCGTACCCAAATGTCCGGAATCCGGTTACATCCCTAATAGGCATTGATTAACTAATTTATTAGTTTGTAATTTCATTTAAAAAATTTTAAGTGAGAGATACTTTTTCATTATTACAAAAAAAAATTCTAATAAAATAATTATTATTTTATGTAGTCAAGCGGAAATTTGATTCAACGAACACCCGGTGCGGATGGCCAACTGATGACGGAAGCAGAGTCGGTTTAGTTCAAAAGTTGTCACTAAAATATTAATGCCATATTAAATTTATTTTGCCAGTGGGATTCTGGATAATCTGGAAATGCTAAATTCGGAAAATCCGTATTGAATATTAGGATTATTCGAATAATCCAATTATTATTTGAAAAGAGGAGTTAGTACTTTACTTTATTTGAATTTATTAAAAATGCCTGATTTTATTACAATTTGTAAGCTTTATTTATTAGGGTGAACTGTGAAGTTAAAATTTTTAAACTAAATAAAATTTGAATTTTCGTTTTTCTTTGTTTCTATTTTTTTTTAAAGATGAGTTCAAATTTTGCTAAAAATTCAATTTAATTCTTTAAATTTAATTCAATCCCATTTTTTAAATGCAGCATTGTTTCCATGATAACAGAACGACGACCAGAGCACATTTTTGGCTTCCTGCAACGAGTGTGTTGTTCGATGATTTTTTTGCTAAATAATTGTTTTGAATTTTAAGCCATTGAACAGCGGATGTTCATTGCCAAATCCAGGCCCATTAAATATGCTCGAAATAATCCATACCGATGTTCATATTTGGATCGGCGGTGACATGGTTTGTGGGTCTTGTAAATTATCAAAATGATCTGATCCCCCTATTTAAGATAATGGATTTAGGAAAAAAACCTCACAAATCAGGCATATTGCGACCTGCTCTGATCTGATCATCATTGATCAGACCAATTGATCAGAAATTGGTCGGGCATGTGTGCTCTGATTTTTATTGATCAGATAAATTGATCAGATCATTATTGGTCATGATCTGTTTTGATTTGATAATTTTTGATTTTCTTGGATCAGACAAAATTAATCAGATAATTGGGCATGCTTAAATGTTATTAAAATATTTTTTTAAATTAATCAAATTTAGTTGGCTTTGAACACCGCTTCACAGGATCCAGTTTTCTTTCTTCATCACAGTTTTATTGATTATGTGGGTTTAATTACGTAGTTTTACAAGGACGAAATATGTGCTTTATTTATTTATGTCTTTAAATCTTCCTTTTTTCATGTTTAATTGATTTTAATAGTCAATTAAATTTAAAAATATTTAAACACTATTTATTCCTCGGTTTTTGTCAATTACGAACTTGAAATCTTTTGGTTTGTTTTTTCGGCAAAATATTGCAATTAATTGAAGCGGAATTTTTAGCTTTTTAAAATAATTTCTGATCACTTTTCTAAATTTTGTTCAAATACATTTATTTATATTATTAGATTTGGGAACAATGGCGCCTTAAATGGCAGAATCGGCAACAGCGCGCGACTCAATTTCCTCAGGATTCACAAATTGTTCCGGTATGTTTTGACTGATCGCGATCGTTCTGTGTGATCTGATCATTATTGTTGAAGTATCATTGCGCATTTAAATTAGGCTACTTTTATCAGTGAATCGCTTTATAATCAAATTGATAATAAATATGTATTACAAAACCAAAACCGGTCTAAATTTCAGCCAAAGCCATTTTGAAATAAATATTTGATGCATTCGAAGTGTTCTTTTTTTAGGACCTTTTAGATGAGCAAAAGTTCGAATCTTTCCTAGCAGAATTTACAGACTCTTCAATTTGTTGCATTAAAACTAGTGCCCAGACGCTGACCGATCGAAATTTCGATCGAGAATCTCGATCTGTCCGGGCTTTATTGAATTTTTATATAAACTTTCAGTGTTCTGGCTCTGCAAACTATCGTCTGAGTGCAACAATGCGTCCATTCCTTGACCCGGTGGTGCTAAACAAAGGCAATTATCGCGATCATTTTATTACTTAGATAGTTTTGTGCTTCGCCAAATTTGATCATTTTTGCAATTTTGTTAAAAACAAAATAAGAATTAAGCATTTTTAGATGGCTTAAGCAACGCTTACACGGACAATTTGTACGCATATGCACCGAGGCCATCATGTCGGGCAGCCGGTGGCTGTGGATCGCCGTAAAATGCATTTCAAATTTAATTTTACTATTATTTGAATTTTTAAAATTAAAAACTCTTTTGGCATTACATTTATCGGTCAGCAAAAAAGCTTATTGATCAACTTTTAATTTTATTTTTATCATTTTTTAAATGTTGATTGGCATTTTTTTTGTAAAATAAATTGCAAAAATTTAGCTGAGTTTTTAGATGGCACCTGGGTTTTCGTAGAGTAGGACAAGAACGGTTTTAAACCCGGCATTTGGGGACCCCGGTTTATGAGTTAATATCTTAATCGGGTTTTTTTTTTGATACGATCCGGTTTATTTTGGGTGGCAATTTTAATGAATTTGATTGCATTTTGAAAACCCCGGTTTTAAAATCCTTGCGCACCTGGTTAGCACGAAACCCCGGAGGGGTTGTATGGTTATAGAACCTAAGGTATTTTTTAGCACTTAAAAATCCCGGGGTCCTTATTAATTACTCACAAAATTCAGCTATCTGTTCTGTGATACACTCAAAGAAAGGCCGTTGTGTTGTGCCAAAATTAAGCCTGGCGGCGATTGTTCCACATTCATCAGAAATAGTAAAATTTTGAAAACTTTTGTAGCAAAAAATGCAAATTTCAATTTTAAGCTGAACAACCGTGTTTTGCTTCCAAATGCATCAAAGGCGTATGTCAAAATGTAATAACCATATAAAATTAAATTACTATAATATAAAATTAATTCTTAATTTATTTATTAATCATTTTTTATTTATATTTGTGAAACTGGCAGGTTTTTGGGAGTTTTTTGGGAATATAACTGTGTTGACAGTTAAATGCTTACATATCAATCAAACTCATTAAGAGCTTGTTTAATTTGTGAAGCGTTATAAAACTTCAAACTTTTGGGTTGGGCCTATAAATTTTCAATCCGCCCCGTTTTCTAATTCAGTCTATGAATACTGCAACAAATTTGTCAACAATGAGAAGAAGCAGTTTGGCTACCAGTACACCATCGCCTACTGTAAACTTTTTAACAAAAAAAAACTTTAAAAAGAATTTATCAAAATTTAAAGTGAAAATTTCTTTTTCAACAAAAACTGAAAGTGTAATATGTAGTAGATGCCGAGAATTTTAACAAATATTTTGTAAAGTTTATAATTTAATTTGTTTGCAGACAAATACCAAGAAAAAAAACATTTCTAGCTTTTACTAATTGTTTATTGTGTTGTTTTAAATTATTTATTTTCTAAGCCATCGCCGCCAAGAGAACGCTTCTGCTTTGACAACCACGAGTGTTGCGCACAATGGACAGCCAAGAATGCGTGTCGTACGGCGCCACGTTACATGAACACGTGGTGTCCGGGCTCGTGCCGTTTTGACGGCTGCCGACTGCATCCGGAATTGCCGCAACAACAGCAGCAGCAACATCCAACGATTTCGACGAGTACAGTGTTTTTGGGTCGTCGGGATTTTTGCTCTCGAACCCCGGCACCCCTGCGCCCGAAGGGGTGGGAAGCAACCCTACAAGCTGAAGCCTCCCAGAGCTTTAACCTCACCGAAATACGTATTCCAAAAAATCCTCTCTTTTTTTTTATTGAATCCAGGGATGGGAGCCGACGCTCAAAAAATTTCGGAACTCGAAATTCCGGGCCTTAAAATTAAGGATTTTTTAAATTTTATTTGGCATTGTGTTCAAAATCGGCACAAATTGTCATTTTGTTTGCAAAAATGTTGGGTAACACTTCCGAAAAGTCCGTTTTTTCCCTTAAAATTTTGAAAGTCGGAACTCGGAATTCGGAAGCCCAAAAAATGTCGGAAGTCGGAATTCCGAGCACAAAAAATGTCGGAACTTCGGAATTCCGACCATCCCTGTCACCGACAGACATTTTTTTAAATTTTAAAAATTTGAAACTGCAAAAGTCTAATTTCAGTAACATTTTTTTTTTAATCAGATTGCAAAGACCGGCACTCGCAATGTGAACGCTGGGCCCACTTCCATGAAACTCGAGCTGGTGCTGGCCATGGCAAGCGATGGCATGTGTACGCCCCAGGCAACAGAAGAGTGCCAAAGACGAACACGGCACGACTAGGCGAATGCGAACGGAACGCGCATTGGATGTTGCAGAATTGTGCCAAAGCATGCGGACATTGCAAAGTGGCGATTGGCACATCGCCAAAATGCAGGTGTGGGGAAAGAATTTGCTTGGTTTTATGTATTCTGGGGGTACTCGGCGGCGTAAAAGCCGATTCTGACCTCCATTTCGACCAATTCCGAAAAAGAGAGAGTCAGACGACGAGAGTAATTTGGGCATCAACGCACCCCATCTAAAAATTGTTTTAGTTACTTTTTTGAAACTTTATTTTTTGAAGAAATAGTGTGCTAAGAAGAGAGAGTCAGACGGTTAGAGTAATTTGGTCATCAACGCACCCCATCTAATAATTTTTTAGTTACATTTTTGAACATTTTATTTTTTGAATAAATAGTG
>MEIZ01000068.1:324580-367555 GCA_001723225.1 Globodera ellingtonae
TTTTTTTACTTTTTTGAATATTTTATTTTTTGAAGAAATAGTGTGCTAAAAAGAGAGAGTCAGACGACGAGAGTAATTTGGGCATCAACGCACCCCATCTAAAATTTTTTAGTTACTTTTTTGAAATTTTATTTTTTAAGAAATAGTGTGCTAAAAAGAGAGAGTCAGACGCGAGAGTAATTTGGGCATCAACGCACCCCATCTAAAAATTGTTTTAGTTACTTTTTTGAAATTTTATTTTTTGAAGAAATAGTGTGCTAAAAAGAGAGAGCAGACGACGAGAGTAATTTGGGCATCAACGCACCCCATCTAAAATTTTTTTAGTTACTTTTTGAAATTTTATTTTTTGAGAAATAGTGCGAAAAAGAGAGAGTCAGAGAGAGAGTAATTTGGGCATCAACGCACCCCATCTAAAAATTGTTTTAGTTACTTTTTTGAAATTTTATTTTTTGAAGAAATAGTGTGCAAAAAGAGAGAGTCAGACGACGAAGTAATTTGGGCATCAACGCACCCCATCTAAAATTTTTTTTAGTTACTTTTTTGAAAATTTTATTTTTTGAAAATAGTGTGCGAAAAAGAGAGAGTCAGAGAGAGAGTAATTTGGCATCAACGCACCCCATCTAAAATTTTTTTTAGTTACTTTTTTGAAATTTTATTTTTTGAGAAATAGTGTGCTAAAAAGAGAGAGTCAGACGACGAGAGTAATTTGGGCATCAACGCACCCCATCTAAAAATTTTTTTAGTTACTTTTTTGAAATTTTATTTTTTGAGAAATAGTGTGCTAAAAAGAGAGAGTCAGACGACGAGAGTAATTTGGGATCAACGCACCCCATCTAAAAATTTTTTAGTTACTTTTTTGAAATTTTATTTTTTGAAGAAATAGTGTGCTAAAAAGAGAGAGTCAGACGACGAGAGTAATTTGGGATCAACGCACCCCATCTAAAAATTGTTTTAGTTACTTTTTTGAAATTTTATTTTTTGAAGAAATAGTGTGCTAAAAAGAGAGAGTCAGACGACGAGAGTAATTTGGGCATCAACGCACCCCATCTAAAAATTGTTTTAGTTACTTTTTGAAATTTTATTTTTTGAAGAAATAGTGTGCGAAAAAGAGAGAGTCAGACGAGAGAGTAATTTGGGCATCAACGCACCCCATCTAAAATTTTTTTAGTTACTTTCTTGAAATTTTATTTTTTTGCAGAAATAGTGTGCTAAAAAGAGAGAGACAGACGACGAGAGTAATTTGGGCATCAACGCACCCCACCTAAAATTGTTTTAGTTACTTTTTTGAAATTTTTATTTTTTTCCAGAAATAGTGTGCTAAAAAGCGAGAGTCAGACGACGAGAGTAATTTGGGCATCAACGCACCCCATCTAAAAATTGTTTTAGTTACTTTTTTGAAATTTTATTTTTTGAAGAAATAGTGTGCGAAAAAGCGAGAGTCAGACGACGAGAGTAATTTGGGCATCAACGCACCCCATCTAAAATTTTTTTTAGTTACTTTTTTGAAATATTATTTTTTAAAGAAATAGTGTGCGAAAAAGAGAGAGTCAGACGACGAGAGTAATTTAGGCATCAACGCACCCCATCTAAAATTTTTTTTAGTTACTTTTTTGAAATTTTATTTTTTTGCAGAAATAGTGTGCTAAAAAGAGAGAGACAGACGACGAGAGTAATTTGGGCATCAACGCACCCCATCTAAAATTTTTTTTAGTTACTTTTTTGAAATTTTATTTTTTAAAGAAATAGTGTGCGAAAAAGAGAGAGACAGACGACGAGAGTAATTTTGGCATCAACGCACCCCATCTAAAAAATTTTTTTAGTTACTTTTTTGAGATTTTATTTTTTGAAGAAATAGTGTGCTAAAAAGAGAGAGACAGACGACGAGAGTAATTTGGGCATCAACGCACCCCATTTAAAAATTTTTTAGTTTACTTTTTAAAGTCTTAAAAATTACCTATACCAAAATTCATAATTTAGCCAATTTTTCCCCTTAAAAATCGAACATTTCGCTCGAAAAAATTTTTAAAAATTCTAGAATTAACTGATTTCCCAAATTTTATGTGTTCCCACTCACAACAACGACAATATATCGATGCCCAGAAGCTCTTTTTGATCATTATTCAGACTGACCATGCCGAAAGACTACAAAGTGCCAATTTAACGCTAGACCATAGCTCCAAAGAAGCAACAGAGCCAATGGGTCCACAGAAATAATCTGAAGTTTATGCTGCCCCCATTTAAAACAAAAACAAAAAAATTTTTTCGTTGTTCAAAGTCAACAAAAGAGTACTTTTGAGGGTGTAGAATCCGAATCTGATCTTCATTAACGACCAATTCCGAACCCCGTGAAAGAAATATTTGGAAATTTCAAAATTTTCCAAGTCAATTTTGGCCCTCAAAATCATTCAAAAAGCACGAATCACCTTTTTATTTTTGCCTTTTCGTTGTAATTTTCTTTTCAAATAGTTTTGAGGCTAAAATTTATATTTTTTTAAATTAAGGGTTTGGAATTGGTCTAAATGAATATCACATTCGGATTCTCGACCTCAAAAACCCCTAAAATTCACTTTTTTAACTTTGTTAAACTTCAGTACATATCAACAAGTTAATTACTGTTTGTCTTTTTTCGATTCATAAATTTTCAACGATTTTGATGGAAAAAATGCTTCCACATTCATTATATTTCGCACTTTAATAAAGATGGTTTTTTTGAGTTTTCCAAAGAAATGCGCAATGAGAAATTTAATGGATGCTGATGTTCGTACACTTTTTTACATTTCAATCATATTTGAGTAACAATCTTTACGTTTTTCTGTTGATTTCAAAGCGATCAAAAGCAATTTTTTGATAAAAAATAAATCGATTTAAAATTTTTAACAATCATTACTTTTTGTTTTCGGTTGATTTCAAAGCGACCAGAAGCAAAATTTGATAAAAAGAAATCGATTTTAAATTTTTAACAATCTTTACTTTTTGTTTTTCGAAGTCCAAAAGCAATCAGAAGCAAAATTTGATAAAAAACCGATTTTAAAATTTTAGGTCGAACAACAGGCCAAACATTTGTAGAAAAACATTAAATTTCGATTACAAATTTCCGAACGCCTGTGGTATGTATGTAGAAAATTTTAATTGGTTTCCACGAAATAGCAAAAAAAAAACAACTTTTAGAAATCTGAAAAAAGGAGTTTCAGGGGTTTTTAGGGGACATAGAGTCCGAATCTGACCACATTTTAACCGATTTCGAAGCCCGGGCCCCGAATTTAAACTTTTTTTTCGAAATTCATTGTCCTCAAAATCTTCAAAACGCACAATAACGAAAATGCCAGTAATGATTGAATCATTCTTTTTGAATGATTTAGAGGCTGTCTCTTATACACATCTAGATGTGTATAAGAGACAGGATTGAATCATTCTTTTTGAATGATTTAGAGGTGCCACAATTTATTTTTGAAAAAAATTTGAATTTCGAAAACATGTTTTTGGCTACGTTCGGCACGCGGCAGCATCACAGGGGCTGTCTCTTATACACATCTAGATGTGTATAAGAGACAGATTTAGAGGTGCCACAATTTATTTTTGAAAAAAATTTGAATTTCGAAAACATGTTTTTGGCTACGTTCGGCACGCGGCAGCATCACAGCTGTCTCTTATACACATCTAGATGTGGTCATTCAAAAGGATTATTAATCGTCTGACTAACTCTCTCTCTAATAAACGCTCTCTCTCTCCCCCCATAAACAAACGGTGAAGAGATGAAAGAACGTTTTGCCCTTCCCTCATTTGAATATGCCATTTTGGTGACATTTTGGTGTCGTTGGTCATTTATTCGATTGATTATATTTTGTTTGCTCATTTCTTTTGCTCCCCTTTTTTACGTTCATTTTCATTTGACCATTTTTTTGCATCAAATAAATTTCTCTTTTTTTTGTTTGTTGGCATTCTAAATTATTTTATTAGTTTTTCCAATTTTTCACATTTACATAATTTACAGACCTAACGATCTTTCGAACCCAACCTAAAAACCCCGGGTTTAGTCCCTTCTTCCTTTGAATTTTTACTCTTATTTTGGGAAATTTTTAATTATTTTAAAACAAAATCACATAATTTGAAAATATGTTTAAATAAATTAAGATGATTTTAAAACTCAATGCTAATTTGTAAGTTAAACTTGAAACTTTTTAATAATTTTTTTAAAATGTTTTGATCTTGTTTTATAAAAACTTTGCCGATGTTTAAAACTAAAACAAATTAAATTAATTAAAAAAAATTATTTAAAAATTAATTGATTTCATTTTTCTCCCCAATTTATCGAAAATAAACCGTTAGCCCTGCCTCGAGTTGGGGGTTAAGAATCCTTAAGAAAAAATAAACCCGGGTTAGATGAGCAACCCAAAAGACGAGACCACCCCGGGTTAATGCTCGTTTTGTTACATATATAAATTCCAAACAATTTGTTTTTAGTTTTAACAACTACCAATTCACGGCACAATATGGCATTCTTCTTGACCAAAAATCCGGGCATTGTTTTGCTCATTTTTGTCCATTTTGTTGGCACCGCCGCCGCCGCCGTTGCGCGTGCTGGTGTTGGTGGTGACCCGTGTGCGTTTTACAACAACAAAACGATGACTTTTGACGGGCATCACCAGCAGCAACGCCAGACCACCACCACCGCCACCACGACCATTCGTCTTGCCGACGGCCGTTGCTGCCATCGGGTTAATGAAACCACCACAACAAAACAAATTTAATCTGGCATTTTTTTCATTTTCAGACTCCGACCAAATACGTTTGTTGGCAACCATCGTCGATCGGCGGCGGCTTTACCACCAATACTTCTTCGTCCGTTCACAACTTTCCGTCGTCTGCTGCGCGTCCTGTGCCGTTGGGGGTCCATCGTCGTCCATTGCCAGTGGACTACTACAACGGCGGCGCCGTTTGTGCCTCGGTGCCGTCGCATGTTCGTCGCGGGTGCAAAATGGTGGCACAAATTTGGGCTGAGGGTCGAAAGGTGGATTTAAAAAAAAAAATTTTTTTGAATATCTTTGCAGGCCGAAGCTGAAGGGAACATCGTTTCGCCGGAAGACTTGCCCCCACCGTCCAGCGGCATCGGCTTGCCGTGCCACCGTGCCGCCACCCATGCGGAGCAGCAGGCGCAGCCGCCGCCCAAAGTTGTTGCAGAGCGATACGCCTGCCTGAACATGACCTGCTTGTGCCCGTTCTTTGGAGGCACGAATTTAGCCGCCGCTTTTTTAAACAATATAATAATAATAATTCATGAAGCTGAACTTATTAATTTCTTTATTTTTAAAGGTGTCGCTTTGGCGGCTGATCACTGTACACTGAATGGGGCGGCGGCTGCAGCGATGGCAAGCAGTTCAGCAACTGCGTCACGCGCGCGTCGTCAGTCTGGCACGCCGAACTTGAGTTTGGGCAGGGCTGTTCGCATGGAATACCGCATGCTCAGTGACAACCAACGGGCGCGATTCGTGAGCAATTCTTTTTTTGTTGTTGCATTTTTTTAATGTGCCAGTTTGGGCCAAAATTGATGAAGCTGCTGCTTTTTTGGGCAAATTTAATTTTGCCAATTTTCGTTTCTTCTTCAGCATGCCGCCCTGCAACAGCTGAAGCGCGGGTTCGGCTCCTATGAATACGACCGCATCACCTTCCTCCACTCCAGCATCAGCATGATGCCGTCTGCGCATGGCGGTCCGACATTCTTGCTCTGGCACCGTGAATACGTGAAGCGGTGGGAGTCCCTTAAAGGGCATATCGCCCGGGGGGTGGGGGAGGCTTAGAGGCTGAAACTTTAGATTTGCGAAAAATTAATTTTGTTTTTTAAATTTTTGTTTTGTAATTTGTTGACCGGACAACAACTCTTGCCCCACAGGCTGGAAATTGCTCTTCGTGCCGTCGACCCATCTGTTGCCGTGCCGTATTGGGACTCCGCACTGGACGGGCGTTTGCCTAACCCGGTGTGTTTTATTCACCGCTAAAGAAGCCATTTGAATGGCGGCACATTAATTCGTTAAAATTGTTGTGCTGTGCCTCAATGTTTTAATTTTTGACCCCCCCCCCCCGGCGCTCGGAAATATTTAAAGATTTTTTTGTGGTTATTTGTCAAAGGCGGCCCCTCCCTCTGATGATATTCTTAATTTTCTTAAAGGCTGATTCCATCATGTGGAGCAATCTGTTCATGGGCACACCGTCTGGCGGCGGCACAATTGCTGACGGACCTTTGGCCAGCTGGGTTACTGTATGTTTTGTAATTGTTTTCAATTTCTATCATACGGTAGGGACTCAGTTAGCAGATTCGCATTGGAGTTCCGAGGCCTAAAATTTTTTCAAAATCCGGAATCCAAGGACTAAACATGTTATTGTCAAACCAAAAAAATAATAATTTAAATTTTATAATAAATTGTTTAACATTTTAGCCGAGTGGTGGCCCAATTCGGCGACGACTTGGAGGTGCCGGAGCTCTGTTCACCGAACAACAGTGTGTTTTAATTTGATTTTATTCAATTTACAATAATAAAATTTAATTCAGTTATTATTTTGTACGCATTTTCATTTTTAAAAATATTTTTTGTTTTGTTTCAGAATTGCTGCCTTGATAAGGACGCCGCAAATTTCGCAAATTTTGGCTTTCACAAGCCAAGTAAAATATTTTGTTGTTTTTTTTTAAATTTAAAAATTGAAAATTTTTATTGTTGTCCAATTTTCAGCGTGGCGCCGGATGCACTGCGCCAGCGCCGAACCCGTCCAACGTGCTGGAGTTCAGCCACAACAATGTGCACATGTGGGTGGGCGGAGACATGGTGAACAATTTTAAATAATTAAAAAATTAATTAAATAAATGTATATTTATTTAAAATTATTTTTTTGTTTGTTTTCTCAAGGGACCATTGACCACATCGCCACAGGACCCGATCTTCTTCATGCACCACAGCTTCGTGGACTACGTCCGTGATTTTACTTTTTGCTATTTTACAATTTAACATTGAACTGTCGAGACTTTGTAATAAATAGAGCTTGGTTGGGTCGAGATTAATTCGAGATCTGAAATTTTCAGTGAGCTCGTTCGGGCTTTTTTGAAATTTTGATTGAAATCTCGATCATGTTCTTATGCCGGCGCCCTATTTTTCTCAATTTTTTTTGTTAGAAAATTTTTTTTTTCTGTTAACTTTATAAAATAAATTATTTTAAATTGATTTAAAATCTTTTTTTGAATTTTCGGTTGCAGATTTTTGAACAATGGCGGCAGCTGAATCAGAATCGACAACAGCGCGAGACACAGTATCCGGACGATGCACAAATTGTTGCGGTGATTTTCTTTTAAATTCCTATTTTTTTTTGTTTTGTTTTGTTTCAGTGCTCCGGGTCAGCAAACTATCGTCTCGGTGCCACAATGCTTCCGTTCCAGGACCCGGTGGTGCTCAACGGAGGTGGGTGGACGGACAGACGACAAATTGTCGCTGACTAAAATAACGCATTTATTATAATTATAATTTTTATTATTTTAGCCGCACTGAGCAACTCCTACACGGACAATTTGTACACGTACGCACCGCGACCAACATGCCGTGCGGCCGGTGGCTGTGGATCGGCGTAAGAAGAATTTGTTTAATTTTTGGGTACTTAACGGGTTTTGTACCGTTTCAATTTGTGCAAAGCTAAGGGGGGGGGGCAACAAATATTGTACACATTAGAGCCCCCCCCCCTATGGTTTTGCGAAAATTGAAGTGGTTCAACAACCTTTTAAACGGGAAGTCTGATAATTTGGAGTTTGTTTTTTTCCAAAAATAAAAGAATGTTGTTGTTGTTGTTCATTTTGTGTGCGCATTTTTCAGCTATCTGTTCTGTGACGTCATCAGCGGCGGCGGTCCGTTGTGCTGTGCAAAAATCAGGCCCGGCGGCGACTGTTCCCGCTTTGCTTCAAATGGTGCAGTTTTTTAATGGGGCGGGGCTTACATATGCGCGCCTCCTGATAAAATGCTGCTGTGTTTCATTGGCTTTTACCGATGTTGTTTATGGGTTTAAATTAGGGCCCGGACTTGAGGACCGATCGAAATTTCGATCGAGAATCTCAGAAAATCTCGTCGAGATTTTCCGAGATTACTATCGAGAAGCTCGATCGGTCCGTGCTCTAGTTAAATCTGGTTTTAAACGATTTAATGCTTAGAAGCGATCTGGTGATGATCCATATTTGAAATTGTTGTGAGCAGCTTAGGGCATCAATCAGACAATTCTGGATTTTTTTTTTAAATTTGTTAGCTGAACAACCATGCTTCTCTTCTACCTGTGTGAATGGCCGTTGCCAAGCTGGTGGAGCTGCGATGGTGGCTCAGCCGAGGGTGTGTGTTTAAAATAGTTAAATTTTATGGCATTTTGAATGCCAAAATATTTAAATTTTCAAAACATTTGTGTCTTTCCCCCGTTTTATAGTTTGGCCGTTCACTCGCAACTGCACCGCTGTACAGGGCAAAACCAATTGGCAACAGCTATGCCCATGGTGGCTATGTACACGTGGTGTGAAAAATTACAAAATTTTTTTTATTAAAAAAATAATTTTTAAAATCTGGCATTTTTTTTCTTGAATTATTTTGATTTTTTAGCCCAACATGTCGTACACCACGCCGCGGCCACCAACACCAGCAACGACATCATCAGCAATTGCTTGGGGCGCCTCAACAACACCGTCGCTTACCGTAACAATTTTTTTTTGTTTTGGTTTTGTTGAATTTTACATTTTTTTAAAATTTAAATTCAATTTTTTCTGTCCAGCCCGAGCCACCGAAGGAGCGCTTCTGCTTTGACAACCACGAGTGTTGTGCACAATGGACAGCCATGAATGCGTGTCGTACGGCGCCACGTTACATGAACACGTGGTGTCCGGGCTCGTGCCGTTTTGACGGCTGCCGACTCCATCCGGAATTGCCGCAGCCGCAGCAGCAACAGCAACATCCGACGACTTCGACGAGTACAGTGTTTTTGGGTCGTCGGGATTTTTGCTCTTGAACCCGGGCATTCCCATGCGCCCGAATGGTCGGGCGAGAAGCAACCCTACCATCTAAAGCTTCCGAGCTCTTTAACTTCAACGGAATTTGTATTCCAAAAATTATTGAATCTGCTGGAACAGTGAAAGTGTGTAATTTCAGTAATTTTGTGTAATTCAGATTGCAAAGACCGGCACTCGCAATGTGAACGCTGGGCCCACTTCCATGAAGCTCAAGCGAACACAGCACAACTTGGTGAATGCAAACGGAATGCGCATTGGATGTTGCAGAATTGTGCCAAAGCATGCGGACATTGCACTGTGGCGATGGGCACATCGCCAAACTGCAGGTGGCGGGGAGTGAATTTGCCCAGCGGGTTTATGTATAGTTTTAGGCATGGCTTTCAATAATAATAATAAAATAAAAATTCCAAAATTTGTACATTTAAAAACATTTGTTGTAGCAAAAAAGTTGTTGCGGGAATGTTAGGCGTAATTTCGGTAATTCCCCGAATTTTTTTAAGCAACAAAATGCCGAAAGACTACGTCCTCCCAATGCCCGACTAATTTGAGAGAAGAATCGCCAGCCACTGACCGATCTCACAATGACTACTAAAAACAATATTTGACAAATTTCTATATCCAAAATGCCTAAAAATAAATGACCTCTTGTTTTGAATTTATGTTTGCATTTTCACTTAATAATATTGTCCACTGAAAAAGAAATTTTATATTCAAAAATTGATCGCCACAAAAAAAAATGCAGGGCGCACCACAGATCATTATGAATCATGCTAAAATGATCGGGGATTGACCCCTCAAACATTGGACCGGTAGCTACAGGTACAACCACCTCAGAGCCTATCCCACTCGTGCCATAATAAAAAGTTTTTCACACTCTTGTATGCCGGACAATTCTGGTAAGCAATTAAAATTTTGTACCTCCGGTGCAGGGGGTGCTCGTAATTGGACTTTTTTAAAATAATACTAATTACTAGTACCCCGGATCCGGTGACGCTCAACAAATGTTGATAGTTTGTATCATCTGTGCCCTGTTGCAATAAGAAAATAGGGATAAATTTAAGATTGCCTCCTAATTGCTCATTTAATCAGAAGCAGTGGTGCATAAAAAAGATTGGATCTTGCGGCGCCGTCTCTAAGTATGCCTTAATTATATGTATAATTAATAGAGCTTTCCGGGCAAATAATATTTAGGCAATAGTGCCAATAATTGTATTTACTTTTCTTAAAAGATTATACTCCCAAGTTTCACGTATAGCCAGCGCCTATTAATAGTGATAAGTCTCAGTTTTAAGTCTCGAAAAATTACAAATTGGGGGGTCTCGTCTTGAGTCTCGGGGTTCAAATCTCGAGTTTTTGGAGTTAAAAGTCTAGGGATTTTGGGGTCTAAAAGTCTCGAGGCTTTATGGGGTCTTGGGTCTCAAAAAGTCTCAAGTTTTTGGGGTTTCGGTTGTCAAAAGTCTAGGGCTTTTGGGGTCTAAAAAAATCTCGAGGCTTTATGGGGTCTCGGGTCTCAAAAAGTCTCAATTTTTTGATTTCTATGTGCTTGTTTGCTTGCTTATTTTTTGAGTTTAGCTAATAATAATAATTAAGAAAAAAATTTTAAAATACTAACGGTTACGGATCTTTCTACCACCAACCATGCCACCGCTCACAAAAACATGCACATTGTTGTGGTTGTCCTCCAACACATTATTATAATCTTGTAACTTGCAATTTTCTACACCCTGAAAGTTGGCATTTAGCCAATAAAATTACAATAATATGAATTTAATTTAAAAATATTAATTAATAATAATATACATAATCAGCAAATGCGAATATGTTGTACATCTGAGCAGATGAAAGGATGTTATCGGCACTGAATTGGTTTGAGGAAAAATTGTTTTAATATATTAATCCGAACAAAAACACAAAACAAGGGAAATGTTTGGAAAGCACAAACATTCAGCCATTTAAACCAAACACACAAAACAGGAAATCTTTGAAAGCACAAACATTCAGCCATTTAAACCAAACAAAAACACAAAACAAGGGAAATCTTTGAAAGCACAAACATTCAGCCATTTAAACCAAACAAAAACACAAAACAATGGAAAGCACAAACATTCAGTCATTTAAACCGAACAAAAACACAAACAAGGAAATTTTGAAAGCACAAACATTCAGCCATTTAAACCGAACAAAAACACAAAACAAGGGAAATGTTTGAAAGCACAAACATTCAGCATTTAAACCGAACAAAAACACAAAACAAGGGAAATGTTTGGAAAGCACAAACATTCAGCCATTTAAACCAACAAAAACACAAAACAATGGAAAGCACAAACATTCAGCATTTAAACCGAACAAAAACACAAACAGGAAATCTTTGAAAGCACAAACATTCAGTCATTTAATCCGAACAAAAACACAAAACAAGGGAAATGTTTGCAAAGCACAAACATTCAGTCATTTAATCCGAACAAAAACACAAAACAAGGGAATGTTTGGAAAGCACAAACATTCAGCCATTTAAACCAAAAAAAAACAGGGAATCTTTGAAAAGCACAAACATTCAGTCATTTAATCCGAACAAAAACACAAAACAAGGGAAATGTTTGCAAAGCACAAACATTCAGTCATTTAATCCGAACAAAAACACAAAACAAGGGGAATGTTTGGAAAGCACAAACATTCAGCCATTTAAACCAAAAAAAAACAGGGAATCTTTGAAAAGCACAAACATTCAGTCATTTAATCCGGAGGAGCTGAACAGGAAGGAATTAAAACTGTGCAAGGACAGTGGCAGACAGTGGCATGAATAATTCTGTTTGATGGGACAAGATCGAACTCATATTCTTAACTGGAGCATCGGATCCTATATACCTTAATGGTTATTATTGTTTTAAAAAACAAAAAAATTAAGTTGGACGACTCTTAAAGACTATGAAACCGACTTATCGCTGAATCTTCCTTTTCGCAATGAAGCCTTTGCACCATGCCTCAATGTCTTATTGGTTAACCACCAAAACTGTTTTGTGCATTTATGTGCCCAGTGAATTTAAATCAAGTTATTTAATTTAGTGGAAATTAATAAAAAACATGCCCAATTTACTAAAAAAATATAAAATTTGCTAACAGATTTGCAACCAAAACTTTAAAAATGCAGTTTTTAAAGCTTTCAGAAATGGAGAGGTCCGGTCCGACAAGCGCCGCCGGGAAAAAAGAAGAAGCAAGTTTTACTGAACTCAATTAGAAAAATGTGCCTAAAATTTGCAACAAAAAAACCATTTTTAAGGTTTTATGTTGTTTTCGACCGTATTCACATCCAAAAATGCCATCTTTAACAGTGCAAATTTCCGAGAATACGATAGATTTCAACGTAAGTTTATCAAAACAGAAAATTAATGATGATAATTTCGTTTTTAATCATCGACTTCTCCAGCCGGTTGACGTGAAGTATGTATGCCAAATGCGATCATTAAATAACAGAATTAATTTTGCATTAAATTTTATCTCTGACTTTTATATATACACTCGAATTTCTTCATCAAAATTTTCTTTCATCTATTATTGTTATTTATTGATGGGGGTTTTTCAATTTATGAAATAGTTGTCATTTGAATGGATCTGGTGTGTAATTGATGGCTAACATTCGTAGCCCAACGATTATTGTTTCGGGGCCCTTCCTGTGCATTGACACGAATGGGTTGAATATTGTTTATGCGAATAATGCCAAAATCTTTGAGTAGCTGTTGGCGAAAAGTTCCGCTGGCCCACAACAGTAACCAACTGGACAGCACTACAGTACCTGTTGGTTGGTAATGTTGACGATTTAAATAAACAGTCTTGAAATTAGCGCACACAAGACTATCTCAAGAAATTGAAGGTGTGACATCAACCGAATTGTTTTTTCGTATCGAAGTTCACTCAATTTTAATGATTATATATTGATTTACTTGTTTGAATTTTGTTTGAGTGGTACATTCATAGTTTACCTTCTATTCACATACTCTTCCCCTCATAAATAAAATTTTTGAAATATTTTTAAAGTAAAATGAGCGCAAAAAAAAGAATTTTAAAACACCTAGGTAAAAACCTAAAAATCCGGTCCCCTATTTACACATTTTTCTGAATTTTTGCTTCAAATTTCATAACAAAAGTTTATATCAGTTTTTTCGATTTTATCGTCGAAATATCGTATCGAGGCCATTGCCCGTCCGCACTACCTGTGTCCATAACCAATGGATAGTAGATCAATACCACAGCCATTATTGTTGGATCAATCATGTTTACGGCAATCTTTGATGTTAAAAAAGATTGTGTAACATTAATTAATATTAATCATTTCTATTTACCAAAAACAGGCTTGCGACGAGCGCGTGACCCAAAAATGTTGCCAATGCATAAATCAACAGTTTTCGTTCAATGTCGTCGAAGGTGTTCCCGTTTGTGTTAACTTGTTTCATATGCAATTTGTATGCCACGAAAGTGGCAATGTTTATCAAAATGCATAAAATCATAAAAATTACTGAGAAGACAGTACAAATGTATGTAACATAGGGTTGGTACGGACCCTTAATAAAGAGCGAAACATATCGGTCAAGCAATATTCAGCTTTTCTCTATTTGGCCACCAACTTTATTTGGTGAAATTCGCAAAAATCCCCGTACTTTTCAAAAAGTTTCGGGGTAAAGTACCGAAAATCCCGAAAAAGTTTCGTCGGTACTTCTTTCCGTACCGTACGAACACTATAAAATACAAAAGAAATTTCTTACATCTCCAGCTTCAGCAATGGCAAAATTGCGGTCTGTCGTTGAATTTGGAGCATACAAGTAAATGATTGCATTCATTTTGAACACGGGCCAACATGTGATTAGTGGCATACAGTAAACAAAAATTGTTAAAAACGGAAGCAATTTACGCCACATCTCAAAATGAAAACCGATAAAATGTTTACAAAAAAAAAAAAAATCAAACTCTACCTTCTCATGTTTTGTTGGCATTATGATTGCGGTCAATCGATTCAACAATATTAAAATAGTGACTAAATTATTCGCTTCGAATGTGTACCCGGAAATGAACCATTGTATTGCGAACATCCAATTTGGGAACTTCGAATAAATTGGGTAAAGCACGGCACCGAATATGGAGGGCAGCCGGTAGCCGTAGAAATTGCCCAATACGCCAAACCAATCCTTAAGCATTTTTTTAGAAAAAAAGCTGAACTAAATCTTAAAGATTAGTAAATTCATATTCATTTTAATCGAAATTCGACGCATCTCAATTTGAATTTGTTACCGGAATTGCCCGCATAACAAAAAGCGTATAGAATGAGTTGTGGAACTTTTTGTGCCGAACGATGGTGACAATTTCGGCAATATAAAGTGCCATTGAAGGAATACTTATACAAATAGTTAAGTAGATGATTGGAAATTGAACTGATTTGAACAAAACGACAAAGTCCGCCATTATTAAGATTACAATGAATTATGCTGAATTATTTGGCAATATATTTAAACTGTTTATTGCTTCACGACGTTAGCAAGAAATATCAATTTTGTTCAACCTTCATTAAAACAAATGAGCAAAAACTGGTCTCTTTGTGCCGAACGATGGTGAGAATTTGGGCAATATAAAGTGCCATTGACGGAATGGTTATACAAATGGTTGAGTAGATGATTGGAGTTTTAAGAACTGACACGAACCATTCGGCAAAGGGCAGCATTATTATGCCGAGTTATTCAAAAATATACTTAAACGATTAAATATTTTAAAAATTAAGAATTAAATTATTTACCCCCAAATACACCTGAGACTGCCAGAAGAAACAAACAAACCTATGCAAATTTACTTTCTTTTAAAAATCTGGCTATACCAAAAGGAAACGCAATGACAAGAAATCTCACATTTATTCGCTCAACATTCGTTCTAACACTAATGGAGCAATTAGTAATAAACCGTACATTCCTAATATTTGCTCATTGGAACACGGCATTTACAAATAATTATAAAATGGACGGATGGATACATTTCGTTTTTGCTTAAATACAGTAACTTGCACTTTTTTATTCGTGCGTGCCGCCAATTTAAAAATTCGATTGACAATTAAAAAGTAAATTGTTTGGCCAAGAAATGAAATCTAGTAAGTGGTTGGGCTGGCATTTTTCTTCAAGAATTAATGTTGATGAGAGAAGCTCAAAATTATGCTGAAATTTGATTAAGATTACAATGAATTATGCTGAATGATTTCACAATATATTTAAACTGTTTTAAAATAAACAAATTTTTATTTTAAAATGCTCATCACGATGAAAAAAAATCTCATTAATTCATTTCGCTCAATCATCGTTCTTAACTAATGAGCAAAACCAGTAATAAAGGCAACATTTCTAATTATTTTCTCATTGAAACACGGCGCTTAGCCTATCAACATTGGGGGTGTGCGTGACTGTACTTATGCACAAAATGTATTAAATAATGAATAATTTTCACCGCTTTTCATAAACAAACCTCTTACGGCTTCACAAATTGATTTTATGTCCAGTGAACTGTACAGATCAGAACGAATTTGAGAGGGCGGATGCGCGTCCTTCTCCTTTTTGGTCGGTTGTCGAAAAGTGGGCAAAGCTACATAAAATTGTTTAATGAATTTTTATTATTTTTTTTCGATAAAAAGCGATTTTTTGGTGGATTAATGGATTAATAAAGCGACCTTTGTAAACATTTGGATACTTATATACTCAAATCAATCTATTGCTTTATCGGAATGCGTTAATTTGTTCAGTAAATTTAATTTACTAATTGCTGCAGACACTGGTGGCAATTTGTCCCATGTTACAATTCGGCAATCGCAAACGGCCTAAAAAAGCAAATTTTTTTAAATAAATTAAAATAGTCAGATTATTTTAATAAATTTAAAATATTTGCAATGTTAATTTTTAAATTATTGGTTGTTTACATTTTCAATTTGTTGCATCACCTTATCAGATGCAGCCTTGCTCTGAAGTCCCATCAAGCAAGCTTGCTGCAAATTTGGCGCACGCGTGCTGCAGATGGTGTAATTTGGCGTTTTGCCGCATGGCGACAATGTTGCAGTTTCTTGCGCATCAACGACATGGCGCTTATGGCCGCCTGCAGAGTCGTAAATGATAAGCGTTGCGATCAGTTTAAGCAGAGTGATCGATAAAATCATTGTCCAATATATACACTGAAAAATATCTCCGGAGAATGCCTTTTTTTTGTAAAAAAAGGTCAATTTTATTAAGAATGAACTGATCGACAACTATTTAAGCCCTCTTGACCTTTAATTAAGATTTAGCAAATTCGTTCTGGTCAGTTTGTTTTGTAAAATTACAATATTCAATATTCCTAGAAAATAACCGTAGTCAACTATAGCAACAAAAAAACGATAAATTCTAAAATTTTATTCCAATTCTTAATGAGTTGAAAAAACTCATTTGAAGATGAATTTTTTTGTAAAATAGGTAATGGTCAATTTATTAAGAATGAACTGCTCAACTATTAAGCCCTCTTGTACACTTTTAATTAAGATTTAGCAAAATAAACAAATTCGTTTTGGTAAAATTACACTAATCAATATTCCTAGAAATTAATTGTTTTGCGTTTTCTTTGAAAATTTTCAAGTGAAACTTGACAATTTTCTTAACAGATATCTTGTTAAATTTTCAAAAAAATAATCCTGATTTTTGCGTAGGCTGATCCTGATTTTTCCTGATGATTTTTCAGTTGCTAGTTTTGATTTTTGGGTTTGACAAGTGGGCATCCTGGTCAATACCGATTGGTAGCATCTTTTTTCTGATCTGAACCAACATCATATACGATAGATTTCAACTTAAGTTTATCACGTTTAAACAGAAATTAATGATGATGAATTAATTTCATTTTTGATAATCGACTTCTCCAACCGGTTGACGTGAAGTATGACAAATGAGATTATTAAATAACAGAATGAATTTTGCATTAAATTTTATCTCTGACTTTTATATGTGTACTAAAATTTCTTCATCAAAATTTTCTTTCATCGACTATCTGTTATTTATTGATGGGGGTTTTTCAATTTATGAAACTGTTGGCAACCTATTTAAAATTCTTTTTTGCGCTCATTTTAATTTAAAAATATTTTAAAAATTGTATTTTGGAGAGAAGCGTATGTGCGCAGAAGGAAAAACGATGAAAGTACCTCACAAACAAAATTCAAAAAAGTAAATCAATATAAACATTAGGGACTACATTTATTGACTATAAGGAGTTTTTTAACCCGCGCCAACATGTAGGCACGATTTTTCCTCCAAATAAATGGTTTAAATCGTTGTTTAAAAAGAAAAATTTTTTGACGGATTGTCCTCTGACGGATTGTCCTTCATCACTGACGCATTGTCCTTCACTGACGGATTGTCCTTCACTGACGGATTGCCCTTCACTGACGGATTGCCAATCACTGACGGATTGCCCGGGTTTTACGCATAAAATGCCCGGATTTGGTAGTTTTAGCACATTTTTTAATCAATATTTTGCCACTTTTTGGGGTTTTTAGTCAATATTTAGGTAAGTTTTTGGTCAATATTTTAAGTCAAAATTTCACGTTTTTTAGTCAATAAATGTAGTCCCTAATGTTTATATTGATTTACTTTTTTGAATTTTGTTTGTGAGGTACTTTCATCGTTTTTCCTTCTGCTCACATACGCTTCTCTCCAAAATACAATTTTTTAAATATTTTTTAATTAAAATGAGCGCAAAAAAGAATTTTAAATAGGTTGCCAACAGTTTCATAAATTGAAAAACCCCCATCAATAAATAACAGAGAAATAGATGAAAGAAACTTTTGATGAAGAAATTCGAGTGTATATATAAAAGTCAGAGATAAAATTTAATGCAAAAACCCCAAAAATCAAAACTAGCAACTGAAAAATCATCAGGAAAAATCAGGATCAGGCTACGCAAAAATCAGGATTAAAATTTAACAAGATATCTGTTAAGAAAATTGGCGAGTTTCACTTGAAAATTTTCAAAGAAAACGCAAAACAATTAATTTCTAGGAATATTGATTAGTGTAATTTTACAAAACAAACTGACAAAACGAATTTGTTTATTTTGCTAAATCTTAATTAAAGGTCAAGAGGGCTTAAATAGTTGTCGATCAGTTCATTCTTAATAAAATTGACCTTTTTTTACAAAAAAAGGCATTCTCCGGAGATATTTTTCAGTGTATATATTGGACAAGGATTTTATCGATCATTCTGCTTAAACTGATCGCAACGCTTATCATTTACGACTCTGCAGGCGGCCATAAGCGCCATGTCGTTGATGCGCAAGAAACTGCAACATTGTCGCCATGCGGCAAAACGCCAAATTACACCATCTGCAGCACGCGTGCGCCAAATTTGCAGCAAGCTTGCTTGATGGGACTTCAGAGCAAGGCTGCATCTGATAAGGTGATGCAACAAATTGAAAATGTAAACAACCAATAATTTAAAAATTAACATTGCAAATATTTTAAATTTATTAAAATAATCTGACTATTTTAATTTATTTAAAAAAATTTGCTTTTTTAGGCCGTTTGCGATTGCCGAATTGTAACATGGGACAAATTGCCACCAGTGTCTGCAGCAATTAGTAAATTAAATTTACTGAACAAATTAACGCATTCCGATAAAGCAATAGATTGATTTGAGTATATAAGTATCCAAATGTTTACAAAGGTCGCTTTATTAATCCATTAATCCACCAAAAAATCGCTTTTTATCGAAAAAAAATAATAAAAATTCATTAAACAATTTTATGTAGCTTTGCCCACTTTTCGACAACCGACCAAAAAGGAGCAGGACGCGCAGCCGCCGCCCTCTCAAATCCGTTCTGATCTGTACAGTTCACTGGACATAAAATCAATTTGTGAAGCCGTAAGAGGTTTGTTTATATTTCCAAGATTCGGTGGGTTCTTCGGGGACGGCGTGTCGGGGATCGAATCGGGGAGCCATAAATATGCATGAAAAATTGTAAAATATGGACAAAAACAAAAAATGCATGAATAATATTAATATTTTTTATAATTACATAGAGAACGACATTTTGAAAAATCTTGGATCTGGATTCTGGATCTGGATTTCACGAGGTCTGGATCTGGATTTTCTGGACAAAAATCCAGAAAAAAAACCAGGTCGTCTGAAGCCCCCATTGGATCTGGATTCCTGGATCCAGAAAAATCCTTCATACACGCGAAGTTTCATACATCGACATTTCATACACGCGACACTTCATGTGTATGAAGTGTCGCGTGTATGAAATGTCGTTTTTTGCTTAGTGATGAAATGTCGCATGTATGAAATGTCATTGCCGGAGGAACAGCAAGAGGTCCGACGTTCGACGCGTCAACGGAAGCTGGTGCAACGGCTGAACTTGTGGTTAACCGGCTTACTCGATCGGACATTTCGGAAATTTTAAAGGGGGTGTTACATGCGGCACGATGGTACGCCGGATGACGGACCAGTGCAGGTGCATGTTTGAAAATTCCGCCAAGGCCTAAGCCACCCTAGGTTGGGGTTTGTTAGGCTTAGGCCTAAGCCACCCTAGGTTGGGATTTGTTAGGCTTAGGCCTAAGATTGGAATTTTTGTTGAAAATAAGGGAATCTTAAAATAATAATAGGGTCCCCCCTATGCTTTTTCAATTCGCGGCGCAAATGTCGCGTTTACCCTATGGCGCAATGTCGCGGCGCATTTGTCGCGGCCCAAAAGTAGAATTTTCCCTGCGGCGCAAATGTCCGCGGCGCAAATGTCTATTTTTGGCTTGCGGCGCAAATGTCTCCGGCGCAAATGTCTGCGGCGCAAATGTCGCGGCGCAAATGTCTCGGCGCAAATGTCCGCGGCGCAAATGTCTATTTTGGCTTGCGGCGCAAATGTCCGCGGCGCAAATGTCCTACCACGGACTAAATAACGATTTAAAAATTTTGAAAAAACCGGGATCATAAAAGGCAAAATTTAGCCCTACATAAAAAAGGAAATTTCAGTCCCAACAAAGACTAGTCTCAATCCAGACGTTCTACGCTACTGCTATAAACGCATTAAAAATTTCTAAAAAATCTTAATAGTGCTTATACTTTAACGAGTTATTTGTTTTGGGTCCAATATGAATAATATACGGAGTCGGATCCGACAATTTCAAACTGGTTAGATGACCGGTGTACAGTACACTTAACGTAGAGTACCGTTTCAGATATTCACGATGCCAACAAACAAAGGTCGGACCGCCGTGGCCTCCGGGCATTTGAGCCGGGTCCGAGTGGAGGGCGGCAATGCGATTGTACTCGTAGGAACCGTGGCCTTGCTTCAACTGCAGCAAAGCATTGTGCTATAAATTCAAAAAAAAACAATAATAATAATAAATATGCCATTTCAACATTTAAATTTACATATCGCGTCCGTTCATCAGTGCTGAGCATACGGTATTCCTTCCGTGTGCATTTGAACAATGTCGCGTTTGGCGTGCCCGCCTGGCGTCGCTCGCGCACACCAATTGATGATGATGCCAATGCCAATGTTGTTGAAAATGTATTATTTGGATCATAATAACACTGCTGGTCGCCCAAATAGATGCCTATAGCAAAATGCTTTTTGTTTTCCCAAGTCCCGACATTTTTTGGCCTCCCCTCCCCCCGACATTTTTTGGCCTCCCCTCCCCCCGACATTTTGGGTCTATCCCCGATTCGATCCCCGACACGCCGCCCCCCGAAGAACTCCCCGAATCTTGGAAATATAAACAAACCTCTTACGGCTTCACAAATTGATTTTATGTCCAGTGAACTGTACAGATCAGAACGGATTTGAGAGGGCGGCGGCTGCGCGTCCTGCTCCTTTTTGGTCGGTTGTCGAAAAGTGGGCAAAGCTACATAAAATTGTTTAAGGAATTTTAATTTGTTTTTTTCAATAAAAAGCGATTGTTTAGTGGCTTAATGGATTAATTAAAACGACCTTTGTAAACATTTGTATACTTTTTATATCTATTTTGTTCAGTAAATTTCATTTACTAATTCCTGCAGACACTGGTGGCAATTTGTCCCATGTTACAATTCGGCAATCGCAAACGGCCTAAAAAAGCAAATTTGTTAAAGAAATTAAAATAGGCAGATTATTTTAATAAATAATAAAATTAAAAATATTTGCGATATTAATTTATAAATTTTGGTTGCGTTACATTTTCAATTTGTTGCACACCACCTTATCGGATGCAGCCTTGCCCTGCAGTCCCATCAAGCAAGCTTGCTGCAAATTTGGCGCACGCGTGCTGCAGATGGTGTAATTTGGCGTTCTGCCGCATGGCGACAATGTTGCAGTTTCTTGCGCATCAACGACATGGCGATTATGGCCGCCTGCAGAGTCGTAAATGATCAGCGTTGCGATCAGTTTAAGCAGAGTGATCGATAAAATCATTGTCCAAACAAGAATTAGTGTAATTTAAAAAACATACACTGAAAAATATCTCGGGAAGATGCATTTTTTTTTGTTGTTGTAAAATAAAGGTCTCAACAACTATTTAAGCCCTCTTGTACTTTTAATTTTAAGATTTAGCAAATTCGTCCTGGTCAGTTTGTTTTGTAAAATTACAATACTCAATATTCCCAGAAAATATAACCGTAGCCAACTATAGCAAAAAAAAAACAACGCAAAATTCTAATATTTTATCCAATTCTTAATGAGTTAAACCCCATTTGTGCTTCTTGAAAACAAAGCACGAGACAAACTTGCAGCAGATTTAAGCCCAACTTTTCAATTGGGCTAGTCCAAAAATTGGTGCTCGCCGTGGGGGAGAGCGCGTGTACCACGCAGTCGCTCCTTAGGCGCTCCCTGCACAGAGCGTCTAGCTAAGCGGTAAGGCAAAGCCGGAGCAAAAAACAAAATGTAAGACAACAACGTAACTTTGGCTCGTTTATTTATAAACAAAAATAATCGTCAATTGGATAGGGTGCGTTCATACAAAATCCCCAATAGAGAGAGCGAGAGAGATGTGGGAAATTCGTTGTGCTCTCTTGCATTCGTATGCTTCCCCTCGCACCCTATCATTTTTGCACACTGACTCAAAATATTTTGCTCTATTTTTTTAATATTTTAAAACGCCTGGGCTTTAATTGTTAAATTATTTTAGTTCATATATGATAGGTAAAGCGGTGAATTTTAGTTACCTAACCGCCATTGTATTCAAATTACATATTAAAAAAATACTTGTTTAAATATAAATGATCAACAAAAAGAGCGCATAAAACATAAAATTTGGTTAAAAAGTTCAACAGTTATGTAAAAAAAGGCACTTCTTTGCCTGACTAATTAATTAATCACATTTTTAACTTTTTTTGTTTATGAAGGGCACATGAAATTACAAATGCGAATTGATGTTGACAAAAACTTCGGAAATTAATAAAAAATTGAAAATCTTTTGAACACGGTTCCGTGACTAAAAGCTTTTCGTTTATTAATGCTTGGTTGTATAAATAAACGTGGAAACAACAACTTGCAAAACAAATCAGCAGAGGAAACAAATTCGGGAGAAAAATGCGTCCATTTTTATAAATGTTGTGGAAAAAAGTCATTGCCCCCCCCCAACTGACTATGAATAAATAAATAAATGACAAGTGGGTCTAGCCGTGATTTGGCCGGTGCCATTTTCTGTTTGCCTCAATGGAAATGTTTTTGTAAAATGAAAAAAAATTGCACAAAAAAAGATTGAGATTGATTGATCAACGAACCAATGCAGTTTGCCATAATTCAGGAATGGAGAGTTTCGGTCCTTGCAACAAAAAAATATACGGTTTTATGCTTGTATGATACCTTATTTATCAGGTTTTCCTGATTTTCCATTGTTGCCTGAGTTTGGGGGGTTTTCTTGATTTTTAATAACTTTGGAAATTTTAAGTGTAGCTCGCCAATTTTCTTAACAAAAATCTTGTTAAATTTTCAAAAAAATAGTCCTGGTTTTGCGTAGGCTGTCCTGATTTTTCCTGATAATTTTTCAGTTACAAATCCTGATTTTTGGGTTTGACAAGTGGACACCCTGTTCAATACCGATTGGTAGCATTTTTATTTTGATCTGAACCAACATCATATTCGATAGATTTCAACTTAAGTTTATCAAAACAGAAAATTAATGATGATGAAATAATTTCATTTTTGATCATCGAATTCTCCAACCGGTTGACGCGAAGAATGACAAATGAGATCATTAAATAACAGAATAAATTTTGCATTAAATTTTATCTCTGACTTTGTGTGTACTCGAATTTGTTCATCAAAAGTTTCTTTCATCGTATCTGTTATTTATTGATGGGGTTTTGTCATTTTATGAAACTGTTGGCAGTTGTTGAAGGAAACGCAATGACAAGAAATCTCACATTTATTCGCTCAACATTCGTCCTAACAAAAATGGTGCAATTAGTAACAAAGCGTACATTCCTAATATTTACCAGTGTTTTCCTGTTCCAGCTTGGCCTGTTCTGTTCCTGTTCCTGTTCTATTCTAGAATTTAGAACAGCACAGGAACAGGAACAGATTCAAAATCCTTGGAACAGGAAACACTGACATTTACTCTCTGGGAAATACGGCATTTACAACCAATTATAAACGGACGGGGAAGTATAAACATTTCGTTTTTGAGTTATATACAGTAACTTGCACTTTTTTATTCGTGCGTGCCGCCAATTTAAAAATTCGATTGACAATTAAAAAGTAAATTGTTTTGCCTTGAAATGGAATGTTTATTAGTAGGGCTGGGATTTTTATGTTGATAGAGAAGCTCAAAATTATGCTGCAATGAATTATAATATTTAAACTGTTTAAAAATATACAAATTTTTATTTTTACGATGGCAAAAAATCACATAAATTCATTTCGCTCAACCATCGTTCTTAACTAATGAGCAAGTAATAAATCCAATATTTCTTATTATTTCCTCATTGCAACACGCCGCATAGCCTATCAACATGCAGCCCCCTCAGCCCCCCCCCCTGGCTACGCCCTTGCTACTAATGAGCAATTAGCAGGCAATCTTACATTTATCACTATTTTCTAATTGCAACAGGGCACAGATGATACAAACTATCAACATTTGTTGAGCGTCACCGGATCCGGGGTACCAGTAATTACGTATTATTTAAAAAAAAGTCCAATTACGAGCACCCCCTGCGCACCGGATGTACAAAATTTAATTGCTTACCAGAATTGTCCGGCATACAAGAGTGTGAACACTTTTTATTATGGCACGAGTGGGGTAGGCTGAGGTGGTTGTACCTGTAGCTATACCGGGGCCGGTAATGGTAGATGAATTGGGGTCCCGACGGAAAAATACAATTTCAAATGCATGTTTTCTGGGGTAAAAATATGCGAAGAACACGAATCCGAGCTTGGATTTTGCGAATGTCGAACCCCGAACCCGAATTCGAACTTTTCGAAATTTCAGACACGTGAATTATGCATAACCCAAAAAGGTTAAAACCTTCAAAAAAATGTACGAAAACGTTAGTAATAATGAGAAAACAAAACAATTTAATCGTTACGTGGTCGAAATGTGCAATATAAACAATTTGCCAACCCAAAAAAAAAAGTTGAATTTTCAACTTTCGAAAATATTCGAATTCAGGTTCGGGGTTCGACATCCGCAAAATCTGAGCTCGGATTCGTGTTCTACGTTTATTTTTACCCTAGAAAATATGCATTTTAAAATTATAAACCTCCAAAAATTTTTTTAAAATTTCTACCATTACCCCGGGGCCAATAAATTTGTTACCGATTTCGACTATAACTCGAAAAAACATATCAATTAAAAAACGTCTTTATTAACGCATGCATTATTTTGTTTTCTAAGGTTGGTAAAAATTTTAGAAAAATCTGTCGGATGTAACGGAAGTTTTCCGGATCGATGTGCGTGTCAATTTTTTACTGAAGAAATAACTCAAAATACTATTTATCGACACGATTGCAATTCTGTAATGAATTTGCAAAAAAATCGTTTACTGGAACTTTTAAATGAAACTCCCATTTTCTAAACAAAAATATTGTTAAATTTCCAAAAAAATAGTCCTGATTTTTGCGTAGGCTGATCCTGATTTTTCCTGATGATTTTTCAGTTTGCTAATCTTGATTTTTGGGTTTGACAAGTGGCCACCCTGGTCAATTAGTATTTTTATTTTGATCTGAACCAGCATCAGTTTATCACGTTTAAACGGAAATTAATGATGATGAATTAATTTGATTTTTAATCATCGAGTTCTCCAACCGGTTGACGCGAAGAATGACAAATGAGATCATTAAATAACAGAATAAATTTTGCATTAAATTTTATCTCTGACTTTTATATATGTTCTCAAATTTCTTCATCAAAATTTTCTTTCATCGATTTCTGTTATTTATTGATGGGGTTTTTTCAATTTATGAAACTGTTGGCATTTGTTGAATGGAACTTGTGGGTAATTGATGGCTAACATTCGTAGCCCAACGATTATTGGTTCGGGGCCCTTCCTGTGCATTCACACGAATGGTTTGAACCTTGTTTATGCGAATAATGCCAAAATCTTTGGCCAGTTGTTGGCGAAAACTGGCGCTGGCCCACAACAGTAACCAACTGGACAGCACTACAGTACCTGTTGGTAATGTTGTGGATTTAAATGAGTAGTCATGAAATTAGCGCATATTGTGTCGAAAAGTTAATATTGCGATATTTTATCGCGTTATGTTCACTCAATTTTAATGATTATATTGATTTACTTGTTTGAATTTTGCTTGAAAGGTACTTTTATCGTTTTTCCTTCTACTCACATATCAGGGATGGGAATCGCGTCGAAAAAAAAAGCGAACGGCGATCTCAAATTTTTTAATGCGATCGACGATCCGCGATCGGCGATTTCAAATTTTTTAATGCGATCGACGATCCGCGATCGGCGATCTCAAATTTTTTAATGCGAACGGCGATCCGCGATCGNCCGCGATCGGCGATTTCAAATTTTTTAATGCGATCGACGATCCGCGATCGGCGATCTCAAATTTTTTAATGCGAACGGCGATCCGCGATCGGCGAACTGCCCCAAAAAGGCGATAATTGCGATCACGATCACGCGATCGCGATCATTTAACCAAAATTTTTTTTTAACTGTTGGAATTCCAAAAAGCCGCAAAAAAAAATAGGAACAATTCTGCCGGTTAGTCCGGAAATCGGGGTTTTTTCTGGAAATTGCCGAAAGAGAATTGAAATTTCGTTTATTTTCTTGAAGGCCGGGGGAGGGGGGATTGGCGGTGCCGATAGGCGCCGCCAAGAAAATTTTGATGTTTTTGTTAAAAGAATTGCAATCAAAACTTTAAAAAATAGCCGTGTTTTTTGAAGTTTTTTAAGAATGGGGGAGGGTYCARCCTTTKAAAACATTGGACTTTTTGATTCTTTCTATTTACTACTATGTTTTCCAGATATTTTTTGTTCATTTTCTTTAACAAGATTAATTAAAATTTCTAAAAATTTTCCGGCGGCGCCTATAGCACTGCCGACCCCACTCCCCCTCCCCCCTGTAAAGGAGAATTCGCAAAAAAAAAAATTGCATTTTGAAAAATTAGAAAATCGCAAATTTTCGTAATTTTTTCGGCAATTTTTCTTAACAAAGATGTTAAAAATTAGTAAAAAAATTTCCCGACAGCGCCTATTGGCGCCGTCGGACCCACCTATAACAAAATCCAAGTCTACATACGGCTCCGGTTTAGGGTAAAGCAAAATTTTACCCCAAAAATTGGTTTTGGAGAAAATTTTTAGAGTGTTCTTGTAGTTCGCCAATTTTTTTATGGCATTCTGACTTTATTTTTAAATTAAAAATCCAATCGTTAGGGGTGTAATATCGCGCGATCTTGCATGAAATGCGATCGGCGATCTGCGATCAGCGATCTCAAATTTTATAATGCGAACGGCGATCTGCGATCGGCGATCTGCCCAAAAAAGGCGATATTTGCGATCACGATCGCGCGATCGCGATCACGATTCCCATCCCTGTCACATATGCTTCTCCCCATAAATGCAATTTTTTAAATATTTTTTAATTAAAATGAGCGCAAAAAAGAATTTTAAATAGATAAAAACCTAAAAATCCGTTCCCCTATTCATCACATTTTTCTGAATTTTTTGCTTCATATTTCATAACTTTTCGATACCGATATTTTATCGTCAAAATATCGTATCGAGGCCATTGCCGAGCACTAATCCGCACTACCTGTGTCCATAACCAATGGATGGTAGATGAATATCACAGGCATAGTTGCTGGGTCGATGCTGTTTAGAACGATGCCAATCTTTGATGTTAAAAAAGATTGTATAACATTAATTAATATTCATTAATTTTATTTACCAAATACAGGCTTGCGAAGAGGAAATGACCCAAAAATGTTGCCAATGCATAAATCAACAGCTTCTTCTCAATATCGTCAGAGTTGTTCCCGTTTACGCTAACTTTCTTCATATGTAATTTGTATGCCACGAAAGTGCAAATGTTTAACAAAATGCATATAATCATAAAAATTACAGAGAAGACAGTACAAACGTATGTAATATAGATTAGGTACGGACCCTTAATAAAGAGCGAAACATATCGGTCAAGCAATATTCAGCTTAAATTTGAATACTAATTCATTTTGTCGGTACTTTTTCGGTTTTCGGTATCAACATTTTTAGAGTAACTTAAAACTCGTTTATTTCGGAAATTGTGGCTTTATCAATATATTTATAATTGAGTTTTGGGAGAGTTTCAGGCTAAAGTACCGAAAACCCCGAAAAAGCTTCGTCGATACTTCTTTCTGTACCGTACGAACACTATAAAATATAAACAAATTTCTTACATCTCCAGCTTCAGCCATGGAAAAATTGAGGTCTGTCGTTGAATTTGGAGTAGACATTCGAATGGCTGCCTTCATTTTGAACACGGGCCAACATGTGATTAGTGGCATACAGTAAACAAAAATTGTTAAAAACGGAAGCAATTTACGCCACAACTCAAAATAGCAAAAATTGCGTTTAGAATATAAATCATTATTTAAAAAAACAGATAAATAACCTTTTCATGTTTTGTTGGCATTGCGATTGCGCTCAATCGATTCAACAACATTAAAATAGTGACCAAATTATTTGCTTGGAATGTGTATTCGGTAGAAAACAATGCGAGTCCGAACATCCAATTTGGGAACTGCAAATAAATCGGGTAAAGCACGTTACCGATTATCAACGGCAGCCGATAGCTGTAGAAAGAGCCCAATACGCCCAACCAATCCTTAAGCATTGTTTAAGAAAAAAAAAGCTAAATTAAAACTTAAAGATTTAGTAAATTCATATTCATTTTAATCGAAATTTGACGCCTCTCAATATGAATTTGTTACCGGAATTGCCCGCATAACAAAAAGCGTATAGAATGAGGAGTGGAACTTTTTGTGCCGAACGATTGTGACAATTTGGGCAATATAAAGTGCCATTGACGGAATGGTTATACAAATGGTTAAGTAGATGATTGGAATTTTAAGAAATGACCTGGACCATTCGGCAAAGGGCAGCATTATTATGCCGAGTTATTCAAAAATATACTTAAACGATTAAATATTTTAAAAATAAAAGAAAATTTATTTACCCCCAAATACACCTGAGACCGCCAAAAGAAACAAACTAAACCTATGCAAATTTACTTTCTTTTAAAAAAATCTGGTTTATACCAAAAGGAAACGCAATGACAAGAAATCTCACATTTATTCGCTCAACATTCGTTCTAACTAGGGTTGGACAAAACCGGATAATCTGGAACCGGTATGGGACAATTTTGGATAAAAATTATCCGGTATTGAACGATGACAGCTAAATTATGCTGGATCCGGAACCGGTATCCGGGTGTTTTTGAGCTATCCGGTATCCGGAAGACCCGGATAATATCCGGTTTTGTCCAACCCTAGTTCTAACACTAATGGAGCAATTAGTAATAAACCGTACATTCCTAATATTTACTCATTGAAACACGGCATTTATAAATAATTATAAAATGGACGGAAGTATAAACATTTCGTTTTTGCTTAAATACAGTAACTTGCACTTTTTTATTCGTGCGTGCCGCCAATTTAAAAATTCGATTGACAATTAAAAAGTAAATTGTTTGGCCAAGAAATGAAATCTAGTAAGTGGTTGGGCTGGAATTTTTTCTTCAAGAATTAATGTTGATGAGAGAAGCTCAAAATTATGCTAGAATATGCTGAATTATTTGACAATATATTTAAAATATACAAATTTTTATTTTAAAAGGCTTATCACGATGGCAAGAAATCTCACATTCATTTCGCTCAACTTCGTTTTAAGCTAATGAGCAAAAACTGGTAATAAATCCAACATTTCAAATTATTTCCTCATTGCAACACGCCGCTTCGCCTATCAACATTGGGGATGTGCGTGACTGTACATATGCACAAAATGTATTAAATAATTAATCATTTTCACCGCTTTTCCCCGAATTGCTTGTGCCGAACAATGGTGACAATTTCGGCAATATAAAGTGACATTGACGGAATGGTTTTTAGTGCATTCATTCACGCACAGCGATTGGTTAATTAAAAAAAAAGAGAAAATTTTCTGAACTCATCTTGTTGAAATAAGCGATGTGTAGACCCCAAAATTCAAATTAAAAAAATTCCGGGAACTTTTTAGCCCACCACCCTGTAAATAAAATATCTCGAAATCAAGATCGCAAAATCTTGAATCTTGAAAACGATTCGCCGATCGATATTTCGCTAAAATTTCGTCGGTTGAACTTTGGAAAAATCTCGTTCCGTTACAATTCTCATCCCCGGCCGGGGACGGGGATGAAATATACCCCTAAAGATGGCCATCACATCAGAAATTTTAATGATATTGATTTGCTGTTTGAATTTTGGTTGAGACGTGCTCTTTTGTTTGTTTTAAACATTTTTGTTTCACTGAATTCAATGCGTGCAACTAGAAAATGTTGCCTTTTAACAAATTTTAAAATATTTAAATAAAACTATGAAACAAAAAAATTTAATATTTTACTTTTTTTGTGCTTAAGTCACGCACAGCGGTTGGTTAATAGTAGGGATGCTCGGGAATTGAAATTTACCGAGAATCGAGAACCGAGACCGAGACCGAGAAATACACCGAGACTTGAGACCGAGACCCAAAAAAACCGATAAATTTCTCGACTCGGGAACCGAGAATCGAGAAATTTCAAATTTTTTACTTAAAAAAATATTAATTTTAAGCTCCAAAAATTTTCAATAAATAATTTTACACTCAGGGCTGCCATCTGTCCTTATTTATAAGATTTGTCCTTATTTTCGGGTTCGGTAAAGTTTTTCGAATTTAGTTGAATTGTGAAGGCTTGGTGTAATTTTTTCCGACTAAAAAGATGTTTTTCTTGCATATTCACCGAACAAGGCTGCAAAAAAATCTTACCAACCAATTTGCGGCAAATTTTGAATTTCCATTTTTATTTCTGGAACAATTTTTGCCCGATATCCATTCCATCGTAACCGCCGGAGAAAAGAATTTTTAAAAAAAGTTCAATTTAGGAGTGTATTTTCGTGGTTTTTAATGCATTTTTTACGAAATTTTCAAAATGCAAAGTTTTTGCAAATTCTGCTTTATTTAGGAGGGGGAGGGGTGGTCGGCGGTGCCGATAGGCGCCGCCGAGAAAATTTCGAATTTTTAACTCAATTTGTTAAGAGATTTGCAGCCAAAATTTTAAAAATGCGGTGATTTTTTCAAGCATTTTAGGAAAGGAAGGGGGCGGGTGGCTCCGATAGGTGCCGCCGGGGAAAAATTAAAGTTTTAGTGAATTCAATTAGAAAAATGTGATTAAATTGCAAAAAAACCATAAGTTTTATAAGATTTTGTTAGAATCAATAAAAATTAATATTTATTAAATTAATAAGAATAAATGGATTTTAAGTAAGGGAATAGAACTTACGATAAATAAATTACCGGTCAGAATTTAACCAGTGAGCCATACGACAACTGTGTACAATGGTTTGCAAAAGATATATAATAAAGATTTTTTAAAATTGATTTGTCATTATACATTTTTTAAACCTTTCAAGCTCAGATTCTGTAATGAATTCCACCAAAAACCCAATCTTTACCAGTGCAAAAAAGTCTCGTTTTCCGAGACTAAAAACCCGAGACCGAGAACCAAGACCGAGACCCAAAAAACCGAAAAATTTCTCGACTCGAGACCGAGAATCTCGAGCATCCCTAGTTAATAGGTTAGTATTAGCAATGGTTTTTTGACCGGGATTGATTAATTTTTCCTCCTTATAAAATTCCGGGTTTTTAATTTTCTCAATCCCGGTCACGGCCTACCCCTAATTTATATCACTCTTTTGGGGGCTTTTTTTGATAACTGATGATTAAATAATTCCAAAATGATGTTATGGGCCTTCAAATTTCCCCAAAAGTGTCCATTGGGGGCTGATCACTTTTTTTGAAATTGATCTGACTTCTGACTCTTCTCCATGAGTAGACGATTCGTTGTTTTGCTTTACCTCCGTTGGTGCCATCCGGTCTGTTTGAACTTTCTGGAATACTGTCGTGCCCTGGCATACTACTGTCATCTTTCTTCTCTGGCATATCGTTGTTCGGCATATTATTCTTCACAGCTTAAAGAACTACTATGATGTGTTCGGCAAATCTATTTTAAAAATGTGAAATTTTTAAAGTGCATTTAAATTGGTAAATACCGGTCATCATAGCGGCCAGAGCCAAAATCGAAAACACATATACCAATAACTCCTCAAATATAATTTTAATTTTATTTTCCAATATTTGACGGTGAGTTAAAAAAAAAGAAGAAAGTTTTAGTCAACCCAATTAAAAAAATGTGACTAAAAATGTGCAAAAAAATCACCATTTTATAAGGTTTTATGTCTGTTTTCGACTAAGAATCAATAAAAAGAAGGATTAATTATTAAATTAAAAGACAAAAATGGATTTTGCCTTGGGGAATAGAAATCCGATAAATAAGTTAGGAGCAGAATTTAACCACTGATGAGAGCCATACGAGAATCGAATGATGGCGTCGGGCAAAAGGTATTAAATTAAGGATTTCTAAAATTTGATTTGTCATTATGTATTTTTCAATTCTTTCAAGCTAAGAATTCTGTTAATGAATTTGCAAAAAAGTATCGTTTACTTTGGAAATTTTTAAGTGAAACTCCCCAATTTTCTAAACAAATATCTTGTTAAATTTTCAAAAAAAATTCCTAATTTTTGCGTAGGCTGACCCTGATTTTTCCTGATGATTTTTCAGTTGCTAATTTTGATTTTTGGGGTTGACAAGTGGCCACCCTGATCAATTAGCATTTTTATTCTGGTCTGAACCAACATCATATACGGTAGATTTCAACTTAAGTTTATCTCGTTTAAACAGAAAATTAATGATGATGAATTAATTTCATTTTTAATCATCGAATTCTCCAACCGGTTGACGCGAAGATGTATGCCAAATGAGATCATTAAATAACAGAATGAATTTTGCATTAAATTTTATCTTTGACTTTTATGTGTTACTCGAATTTCTTCATCAAAATTTTCGCTCATCGATTATCTGTTATTTATTGATGGGTTTTTAAATTATGAAACTGTTGGCATTTGTTGAATGGAACTTGTGGGTAATTGATGGCTAACATTCGTAGCCCAACGATTACTGTTTTCTGGCCCTTCCTGTCCATTCACTCGAATGGTTTGAACCTTGTTTATGCGAATGATTCCAAAATCTTTGGCCAGTTGTTGGCGAAAAGTGCCGCTGGCCCACAACAGTAACCAACTGGACAGCACTACAGTACCTGTTGGTTGGTAATGTTGTGGATTTAAGTAGTCTTGAAATTAGTGCACACGAGACTATCTCAAGAAATTGAAGGCGACATCAACCGAATTGTTTTTATCGTGTCGAAATATCGTATCGAGGCTATTGCCGATCACTAATCCGCATACCTGTGTCCATAACCAATGGATAGTAGATCAATACCACAACCATTATTGTTGGATCAATGATGTTTATAACTTCGGCAATCTTTGTTGTTAAAAAAGATTGTGTAACATTAATTAATATTAATGACTTTTATTTACCAAAAACAGACTTGCGACGAGCGCGTGACCCAAAAATGTTGCAAATGCATATATCAACAGCTTCCTCTCAATATCGTCAGAGGTGTTCCCGTTTGTGCCAACATTCTTCACATGTAATTTGTATGCCACGAAAGTGCCAATGTTTATCAAAACGCATATAATCATAAAAATTACAGAGAAGGCGGTACAAATGTAAGTATTATAGTGTATGTACGGAGCCTTAATAAAGAGCGAAACATATTTTGGTCCAGAAATTTATTTCGGAAAACTTGGAAAAGAAATTAAATCTTTATGTAAATATTATTTAAATGCTCCCCATTTTCTCTATTTTTGGACACCAACTTTATTTAGTGACAATTCGAAAAGCCCCGGTACTTTTCAAAAAGTTTCAGGGTAAAGTACCAAAAATCACGCAAAATGCATCGATACTTCTTTCTGTACCGGTCGAACACTATAAAATATATAAAGAAATTTCTTACATCTCCAGCTTCAGTAATGGCAAAATTGCGATCTGTCGTAGAATTTGGAGCATACAAGTAAAGGATTCCATTCATTTTGAGCACGGGCCAACATGTGATTAGTGGCATACAGTAAACAAAAATTGTTAAAAACGGAAGCAATTTACGCCACATCTCAAAATGAAAACCGATAAACTGTTTACAAAAAAAAATAATCAAACTCTACCTTCTCATGTTTTGTTGGCATTATGATTGCGCTCAATCGATTCAACAATATTAAAATAGTGACTAAATTATTCGCTTCGAATGTGTGCCCGGAAAGGAACAATGGTATTGCGAGCATCCAATTTGGAAACTTTGAATAAATGGGATAAAGTACGGCACCGAATATGGAGGGCAGCCGGTAGCCGTAGAAATTGCCCAATACGCCCAACCAATCCTTAAGCATTTTTTTAGAAAAAATGCTGAACTAAATCTTAAAGATTAGTAAATTCAATCGAAATTTGACGCCTCTCAATATGAATTTGGTTACCGGAATTGCCCGCATAACAAAAAGTGCATAGAATGAGGTGTGAAACTTTTTGTGCCGAACGATGGTAACAATTTCGGCCACATAAAGTGCCATTGATGGAATGCTTATAGAAATGGTTATGTAGAGGATTGGCATTTGAACCGACAGTGTCCAATTGACAAAGTCCGCCATTATTAAGATTACAATGAATTATGCTGAATTATTTGGCAATATATATTTAAACTGTTTTAAAATATGGAAATTTTTATGTTAAAATTGCTTATCACGAGATGTGTTCTTTTAATTTAAATTTTTTATGGCAAGAAATCTCACATTCATTTCGCTCAACTTCGTTTTAAACTAATGAGCAAAAACTGGTAATAAATCCAACATTTCAAATTATTTCCTCATTGCAACACGCCGCTTCGCCTATCAACATTGGGGATGTGCGTGACTGTACATATGCACAAAATGTATTAAATAATTAATCATTTTCACCGCTTTTCCCCGAATTGCTTGTGCCGAACAATGGTGACAATTTCGGCAATATAAAGTGACATTGACGGAATGGTTTTTAGTGCATTCATTCACGCACAGCGATTGGTTAATTAAAAAAAAAGAGAAAATTTTTTGAACTCAACTTGTTGAAATAAGCGAGTAGAACCCCAAAGTTCAAATTTAAAAATTCCGGGAACTTTTTAGCCGCCACCCTGTAAATAAAATATTTCGAAATCAAGATAAATCATGAATCTCGAAAACGATTCGCCAATCGATATTTCGCTAAAATTTCGTCGGTTGAACTTTGGAAAAATCTCGTTCCGTTACAATTATTTTAGATTTAAAACCAAGAATTTTAAAATGTTTTTATTTAAATAACATCATTTGCTTTCTTATCCAGGTGGGAAATTGAACGGAGTATATTGAGTTAGTTGTCGATCGGAGCTAAAACGTAGTCCTGGCATGTGCTGAAATTATTGAAAAATTGAATCAATTAAAAATACATAAAATTGTTAGATGCAAAAAATAAGTGGCGGCATTTCAAACATGCACCTGCACTGATCCGTCATCCGGCGTACCATCGTGCCGCATGTAACACCTCCCCCTTTAAAATTTCCGAAATGTCCGATCGAGAAAGCCGTTCGATCACAAGTTCAGCCGTTGTACCGGGTTCCGTTGACGTGTCGAACGTCGGACCTCTTGCTGTTCCTCCAGCTCGTGTCGGCGAGGCAAATTGTCTTCGAAACGCACCGTTCTCGGTGGGTTGCCTGTTGTTGGCAAGCGTGGTTCTTCCTGAATTGGTGATGGATGGCGCTCCGGGGAAAGCGTTCATGGGATTTGTAGGGGTGTAATATCGCGCGATCTTGCATGGAATGCGATCAGCGATCCGCGATCGGCAATCTTAAATTTTTTTTAATGCGAACGGCGATCTGCGATCGGCAATCTTAAATTTTTTAATCCGAACGGCGATCCGCGATCGGCGAATCTCGGACCCGATAGTCAGCTCGTGATTTGCCTTGGGTAGGTGTCACAACAATCTGGCCAGTGGCCCTACTGTTTTAGAAACGTTTAGCAGCTCATAACTTTTTTCAAGACTGACCAATCTTCATTAAAAATCGGGCTTTTTCATTGTTTGGAAAATGTTGATCATATTCACATTAATGAAATGGCCCAAATCATATACCAATCGACTCCGCTCGAAGCCTAGCTCACAAATCTACAAAAATTTTTGCTTGTACTAACTTTGAAGAAAGTTATGGGGGGAGACTCAGTTGTCCAATGACTAAAAAAATGGGAAAAATCACTCATACAGGCTTTTAAAAACCGCTTTACATTCTCAATTTTTATTTTCTATCGACAAATTCGTAATTTTAAAAGCCTGTATGAGTGATTAGAGTGTTAGTTTGAAACTTAATACAAAAGTTTTTTTTTGAATTAAGAATTTTGCTTGGCCTCCCGGCGATGTATAGCCATATAATGGGATGATGGTATAATGAGTCTCTGCAGCCAATGTCGTTTCCGTTTACGCTCCGCAACATCCGGCGCTCATGCCTTTTCCTCCTGCTGTTTTCTTTTCTCCAGTTCTAGGAAATGGATTACTTCTGCTTCTGCGCCAATGGGAACCCATTTACCAAAACGGACAATTAAACATGGCTCACGTAGGAGAACAGGAAGGAATTGAAACTGTGCAAGGCCAGTGGCATGAAGAATTCTGTTTTAATGGGACAACATCAAACAGTGGTGCTAAACTGGAGCATCGGATCATATAACCTAATGGTTATTATAGTTTTAAAGAACAAAAAAAAATTAAGTGGGATGTTCTTAAAGTCTACGAAACAGACTTTTTAATTTACTAAAAAAAATATAATTTGTCATTTTATTTTCAATATTTGACGGTGAGTTAGAAAATAATTGCTTTATGCCACTTTTTGCACAATGATCCATTCCATCGGAACCGAATTTTCCAAAAAAACAGTTCAATTTTAGGAGTGTATTTTGCGTTTTATTGCAGTTTTTTGTTAAAGAGGTCAAGAGTACGGGTTTTTTTAGAATTTTGCTTCACTTCTGCTGGGGGAGGGGGTCGGCGGTGCCGATAGGCGCCGAGAAATTTGAATTTTTTTGACTCTTGCTAACAGATTTGCAACCAAAAAAAATGGAGTTTGCCTCGGGCAATAGAACATCCGATGGCCATGATACCTTATTATCAGGTTTTCCTGATTTCCCATTGTTGTCTGATTTTGGGGTTTTCTTGATTTTAAAACTTGCCAATTTTTCTTAATAAAAATCTTGTTAAATTTTGAAAAATATAGTCCTGATTTTTCGTAGGCTGATCCTGATTTTTCAGTTGCTAATTTTGATTATTATTCTGATCTGAACTAACATCATATTCGATAGATTTCAACTTAAGTTTATCACGTTTAAACAGAAAATTAATAATGATGAATTTCATTTGTAATCACCGAATTTCTCCAACGGTTGACGCTAAGAATGACAAATGTTATCATTAAATAACAGAATGAATTTTGCATGAATTTTATCTCTTACTTTTATGTGTGTACCCGAATTTCGGTACTTCTCCGTTATGGCGCCACAGATTCAAGTTTAAAAGGTCCCCCAAATTTGTTGAAAACAACGTAAATGGGGGTTTCAAGGGTGCTGATCACGAATCTGACAATATTTTAAGATTGACAATATCTAAGATTTTGAAAATCTATGATTTTTGATTTTTTTAGTCAGATTCGTGATCAGCACCCTTGAAACCCCCATATACGATGTTTAGTAAATTTGGGGGACCTTTTTTTTAAATTTGAATGTGTGGCGCCATAACGGAAAAGTACCCGAATTTCTTCATCAAAATTTTCTTTCATCAATTTATCTGTTATTTATTGAAGGGGTTTTTTCAATTTATGAAACTGTTGGCATTTGTTGAATGGAACTTGTGTGTAATTGATTGCTAACATTCATAGCCACATGATTATTGTTTCGGGCCCCTTCTTGTGCATTGACACGAATGGGTTGAACATTGTTTATGCGAATAATGCCAAAATCTTTGAGTAGCTGTTGGCGAAAAGTGCCGCTGGCCCACAACAGTAACCAACTGGACAGCACTACAGTACCTGTTGGTTGGTAATGTTAAGGATTAACCTAGATTCCGCACCCGGATCCGGCAAAATCCGGTCCCGGATTCCGGTCCTAGGTTTAATGATTAGAAATTGATTTACCGTTTGAATTTTGTTTAAAAGGTAAAACCCCGTGGTGGCCCAAAAAACACGGGTTACGGGCCACGGGGTCCGTAAAAACCCGTACGGACCCCGGCCCGTGTCCAATACTACTCACATACGCTCCCACATAAATAAAATTTTTAAATATTTAAATTAAAATAAGCGCAAAAAAGATTTTTAAATCACATATTTTTGAACGTGTCGGGTTTCGGGTCGAGAAAAAGACAGGGTTTCGGCTCTCGGGTATCGGGTAACCCGGAACAACCCTTATCCGCACTACCTGTGTCCATAACCAATGGATAGTAGACCAATATCACAACCGTTATTGTTGGATCAATGATGTTTATAACTTCGGCAATCTTTGTTGTTAAAAAAGATTGTGTAACATTAATTAATATTAATGACTTTTATTTACCAAAAAGCTGCTTGCGACGAGCGCGTGACCCAAAAATGTTGCCAATGCATAAATCAACAGTTTTCGTTCAATGTCGTCAGAGTTGTTCCGATTTTTGCTAACTTTTTTTATATGTAATTTGTATGCCACGAAAGTGGCAATGTTTAGCAAAACGCATAAAATCAAGAAAATTACAGAGAAGATGGCACAAATAAAAGCAATATAGTTTACGTACGGAGCCTTAATAAAGAGCGAAACATAGCAATATTCAGCTTAAATTTCATAATTCATTTTGTCGGTACTTTTTCGGGGTTTCGGTACCAACATTTTTAGAGTAACTTTTTAAGAAAACTCGTTTATTTCGGAAATTGTGGCTTTATCAATATATTTATAATTGAGTTTTGGGAGATAAAAATGCACGCTGCCGAAAGGCGCCGCCAAGAAAATTTATCATTTTTGAAGAAAAATGGCCCCACCGCGGAAGGGCGAAAAACGCCATAAAATTAGAAAAAATCAAATTTTTGAGATTTTGAAATTTTTTGGCTTTTGTAGGGGATTGGCGAGGCCGATAGGTGTCGCCAAGAGGAAAAAAATAATAATCTTAAGATTTTGTTAAATAATTTGTCCAATTACCGAAAATCCCAAAAAAGCGTCGGTACTTCTTTCCGTACCAGCCAAACACTATAAAATATAAACCAATTTCTTACATCTCCAGCTTCAGAAATGGCAAAACTGCGGTCTGTCGTTGAATTTGGAGCATACATTAGATTGATTGCATTCATTTTGAACACGGGCCAACATGTGATTAGTGGCATACAGTAAACAAAAATTGTTAAAAATGGAAGCATTTTACGCCACATCTCAAAATGCAAACCGATAAAACTGTTTACAACAAAATAATAATAATCAAACGACCTTCTCATGTTTTGTTGGCATTATGATTGCGGTCAGTCGGTTAAGCAGTATAAATGCCGTGACCAAATTATTTGCTTGGAATGGGTGTCCGACAAGGAACAATGAAATTGCGAGCATCCAATTTGGGAACTGCGAATAAATTGGGAAAAGCACGGCACCGAATATAGAGGGCAGCCGATAGCAATAAAAATTGCCCAATACGCCCAACCAATCCTTAAACATTTTTTTAGAAAAAAAAAACTGAATAAATCATAAAGATTATTGAATTTATATTCATTTCAATCGATATTTGACGACTCTCAATATGAATTTGTTACCGGAATTGCCCGCATAACAAAAAGCGCATAGAATGAGTTGTGGAACTTTTTGTGCCGAACGATGGTGACAATTTCGGCAATATAAAGTGCCATTGATGGAATGCTTATACAAATGGCTAAGTAGATAGTTGGATTTCGAATCGAGATGGACCAATCGACAATGTCCATCATTACTATAAGACTGAATTAATCGACAATATATTTAAACATTTTTAATTATTTTAAAAATTAATGTGAAAATTTTTTTTTAATATCTTTAAGAAGCACAATTAAAAGAAATCTCACATTCATTTCAACATTTGTTTAAAACTAATGAGCATCAGAAATATTTTTATTTTGTTTTTTTGTGCATTCAGCGATTGTTGATAGGTAATTTGTGTTGAATTTTCGGCATTCAAGCGGCAAAACGTATTTGCTTTTCTTTTTTGACAAAATTTTCTTTGTGTAACAATTACACTTTTTGTTCACACAATATTCATTCGCGCAACTACAAAATTTTCTCATTAAACAAATTAAAAAAAAATTAATTTGGACCAATTTGTATCACAAAAACCCTTAAATTTTAAAATTTTGGACAGCGGCGCCTATCGACACCGCTGAAGCACCCTCTCCCCCAAAAAATGCATTATTCTATTCAATTTTTTGATATTTTTACGCAATTTTCTTAACAAAAATGTTAAAAATTTTTGCCAACGTCGCCTGTCCGCGCCGTCGGACCCCTCTCCAGTTGAATAACAGAAATTTATGACAAGTGCATACCAAAAAATGTAAGAATTTTTTAAAATTAATTTTTCTTGTTCCGAGATTCTCGTGAAAAATTGAACGGGAATTGTAAAAAAGCGTAAAGAATGTGAGTTGTGGAACTTTTTGTGCCGAACAATGATGACAATTTCGGCGATATAAAGTGCCATTGATGGAATTAGGGTGTCCCCGACCCCTCGGGGCGGGAAAGTCGAGGTCGGGGTTGGCAATGTCGGGGTTGGGGACGATCGAATTCGGGGTTGATTAAAATTCTGTATTATAAAAATTTTTTTCATTTTCTGCAATGTCTTTACTGGGCAATCATAAAATATTTTTTAAAATTTATTCATAATCTTCAAATATCTTAAGAGTGAAGATGATATTGATAATTTGTGAAAATAATTTCGTCATTGACTTGGCCCAACAACTCAGAAACTTAATAGAAAATCACCAAAAACTTTTCGAAAGGCTAAAAATTCTCCAAAAATAGTTTTCTTTAATGCTTGAACATTTGCGTTTGAGGGGGAGGGTGCTCATTTTTGCGCCGACACATTTGCGCCGGCAAAGTCTTTACAATTTTTTTTGTCTGCTTTTTATCAGGGTTAATTTTTCGCATTTGGGGGTTCGCCTAAGCACCCTGCGGTTTTTTATTTTTGAGTTTTTTGCGAAAAATTGAAGAAATATCAAAACATTTGATTTTACATACAAATTACATGACATTCGACTCCGCGAACCCCAAGTCTGGGTAGCTTAAGGCTAAGCCTAACGAACCCCTGAGCTCAGGGTGGCTTAGGCCTAAGCCTAGCGAATCCATAAGTGCGAAAAAATTAACCCTGGCAAAAAGCAGACAAAAAAATTGTAAAAACTTTGCCGGCGCAAAAGATTCCGGCGCTAATGTGTCGGCGCAAATGATGCATCACCAGGGGGAGGGGGATTGGCGCAAAAGAATTTTAGAAATTTTGTTGAGCTTCACACAATATATTTAAACTGTTTTAAAATATGGAAATTTTTTTTTTTAAATTGCTTATCACGAAATTTGTTCTTTTAATTTAAATTTTTTGTGACAAGAAATCTCACATTCATTTCGTTCAACCTTCATTTTAAATTAATGAGCAAAAACTAGTAATAAAGCCAACATTTCTAATTAATTATTTTCTCATTGTAACACGCGCTTTGTCTATCAACATTGGATGTGCGTGACTGTACATATGCACAAAAATGTACTAAATAATGAACATTTTCACCGCTTTTCCCCGAATTGCTTGTGCCGAAAAATGGCGACAAGTTCGGCAATATAAAGTGCCATTAACGGAATGGGTTTTTTGTGCATTCAGTCACGCATAACGGTTGGCTAATAGGTTAGTATTAACAATTTTGGGACCCCGGTTTTTTTGACCGGGAATTTGATTAATTTTCTCCCTTATAAAATCCCGGGTTTTTAATTTCTCAATCCCGGTCCTGGTTTTTCTAAAAAATCCCGATCCTGACCTACTCTAATTTATGTCAACCTTTTGGGGGCCTTGATTTTAAGTCAATTTCCGCAATAATTGCTCAAAGATAAAATTGGCATTTTTCAAGAATGTTTGGCGGATTTGACCAAATAAAAATTTATAGGCCTAGGACACGTATAAAGATGAACATATTTGTTAGGGATCGTAAATGCGCAATGCCTTGACCGTTTGTTTACAACAAATGGGACATTTTTTCCCCATATTCTTCTCAACTATTTGTGCACATTGTCTGCAAACACAACGATGGCCGCAGGGGTCGAATGCCACCCGGCGCTAAATTTAAATTTTGAATTTATGGGAAGCTGATTTGTTTTTTTTAGCATTATTTAAATTCATTACCTCTCTCGCCATGCAAATTACGCATTCTGTCTCATCGTTTTTATCATTTTTATTGAAGAATAATTGAGCGGGATGTGCCGTCTGCTGACGATTCTGTTGCAGTACCGCTGCTGTGTTTGAATTTTGACTGCTATGCTGTTGGGGTTGAAGCAAAAAATGTGTTCAATTTTAAATTTAATTGTAACATATAATTATTAATTGATTTACAAGTCAGATCGGAAGATCAAAAATTCAATGAATCTGGGCTGATCAGTTAATTATTCCATTCATTAACAAGTTATTCAAATAGAAATCGGAGCGATTGAGATTCTCGATCAAAATCTCGACGAGATTTTTTGCGATTCTTGATCAAATCCCAATTAACGAAATTTTACGAGATTTTTAACGCTTTTTTTAAATTCTCAATCGAGATCTCGATCGGACCTCAAGTCCTTTTCCTAATTTCAAATATGATCCAAAGCAACAGTAAGCGATAGGTTAGGGGTTGGATTGCTCGAGGGCGGGTGGGCATATTTAGTTGTCTCTATTATGGCCCTTTATGCCAATGCCCATGGAAGTTGTAATTTGAATTTTTCAAGCCAGCGGGAACTCTGATCAAAAGGTAGGAGCATCTTCAGGACTGATCAATCATCATGATCAGATCAAAGTCGTCCAAACACTTTTGGATGCCCCCAAGAATTCCTAAACGTACTCGGACTTTGCCATTGTTGCAGACAGATGTTTTCCAATTTTCCATAATGGTTTGGACCGCATTATGACCACAACATGTTGGCGAGAAATTATTGATATTTGTACAAATGTCGTCCAATAATTCTTTGATTCCTCTAATTCGATTCAACGTTTTAAATCTGACGGAATACTCAATTTTGACTCGATTAAGGAAGACGCCTAAACATTTTATTTGTTTGAAAATTACAAAGAATAATTAAATAAGTG
>MEIZ01000069.1:21211-37468 GCA_001723225.1 Globodera ellingtonae
CTGCAGCGGAGGAGGTCAAAAAGGCCAAATTCCCAAGGTTAGTGTTGCAGTTCTCTGCTCAAGTTGTTTGTAGCCATCGAAAATAGAGCAGAGCGACAAAAGGTCAACGGACAAAATGCCCCTCAAAATGACAAAATGTCCTACAAAATAAATAAATGAGGCATTTTGTTTGGAACTTTTTGTCCGGGAAACCTTTTGTCATTGTGCCGGGTTGAGCATCCCGGACCGTGCCGGGTTGGACATCGACCCGAACATGCCGTGCCGGGTTGAGCATCGACGACTCCGACACCCGGACATGGACCCGCCGCTTATCGCTCAGTTCCATTGACGTGTGAAGATGATGATAAGAGAGTGACCCGACCCGTCGATGGCATTCGAACGATGCAAACAATGCAAACATTGGCAATGTTTGCATTCCATTCATTTACATTCCTTGCCCCAACAAAACATGACGAGGAAATTCACCAGATAAGGAAGGACCCCACAAAGTTCCTCCATTCTGTGACAATATCGTAATCCATCCCATTCTGCTGGACTGATCATACGYTGATCGGYACAACACTGATCTCYTCTGAGCAAGAAAACCACCACCCCAAAATGGCCTGGTTCAAGTACAATCCGGTTAAATCTTTGCTCTCATCACAAAYATGGCGCTAAGTCAAAATGCCAACCAGGCCAAAAATGGTCAAAATGCCAACTAACTGGTTAACATTTTGACCGTTTTAGGCCTGGTTGGCATTTTGACCGGTTGGCATTTTGTCTTGACACGACAAAGATGCGTGTATAGATCACCAGAACAACGAAACGGTCTGATCAGAAAGAAGATCTAATCAATCTCGACTTGATCAGAACATAATCAATCTCAACGCATTTATTTTGCGAAATCCTCGAATTGGACCATACGCATTCGAACAATAATGCTGTTTCGGAGCCCAATCCAGCTCTGTTTTCCTCCCTGGAAATATCCATTTTTGGCACTTTTAGTGGCTCCTTCAGAGGTCAAAATGCCGTCATTTTCGGCTGCCCATCGGCACTTTGTATTACTCCTCCCTCTGCTGTTGCTCTCGTTTGTGCCATTAACAGCATTAGCTTCGGCTTCATCGGAAGCGGCGGACGATGGTGCCGTGCCGTTGCCATTGCATCCATCGTCGCCTCCGCATCGGCAACCCGCGCAGCAAAACAGAGCCAAACGTCAGGCTTACCAGGTCTACCTGGGCAATGAGGTCGGTGAATTTTTAGAAAATTTTAATTTTTAAAAATRGTCTAAAAATACCCCCCATATTTTTAGGTCAGTGTGAGCGTCGACCGTGGCCAAGTAGTGGACGAGGGGCCGTGGGGAGCGTGGACAGTTGAGCGTCAATGCTGTGAGTGATCAGATCACGGAGTGGTGAAATTGACCTCTAACTATGAGGCTCTGATCAAAATACGGATAATGATTACAACAAAACGATCAGGAGGATCTGATCAAACCCTGATCAAAAAAATGCCAATAAATACATCAATAACACAATTTATTTTCTTTGACAATATTTTCACCGGATGAAATATTTTTTTTTAAGCCCGCACTTGTGGCGGCGGCGTTTACGTGGAGCGGCGAATTTGCGGGTTAAATCCTTTAAAAAAATTAAATTAATATTAAAATTTTTTCCCAGTGGCGACGGCCATTGCGCGGGCCCGTCCATTCGATACATTTCCTGCAATTTGGAGCCATGCCCGGCGGATGCGATCGATTTTCGGGCTGAACAATGCGCCGCGCACAACGACGACCCGCTGGACGGAAAGTACCACAAGGTGGGCGGGGGTTAGGGGGTAGGGATGCTCGAGGCTCGGGTCTTGAGTCTCGAATCTCGAGTCGTCTCGGTTTCGAATCTCTAGTCTCGGGTCTTGAGTCTCGAATCTCGAGTCTCGGATCTATAGTCTCGAATCTCGAGTCATCTCGGGCTCGAGTCGCGGTCTCGGGTAAATTTCAGAGCTCGAGCATCCCCACTGGGGGGGCATCGAGAGTTTTTGCGTGCCGGTGCCATCGTCCACCAAATTTTTTCCAATTTTAGTGGGTGCCTTATGCTGGCAAGAACAAATGCGAGTTGACTTGCCGACCGGAAAGTGGCAGCTTCTACTACAACTGGGCCGAGAAGGTCATTGACGGCACAAAATGTGATGCTTACGGCGAAGAAATTTGCGTGGATGGCATTTGTTTGCCCGTTGGATGCGATGGAAAATTGGGCTCCGGTACAATTTACGCGCAAAAAATTTTGGGCAGGAAATTAAAATGCCATACATATCTGGACAAAATTAAGGTCTCCGGTATCTTGATCTTGATTCTTGATTTTTGTTTAGATCAGAAATGATTAAAAGGATCGGGCACTAAAATTGTAGACCCAGACCGTTCTTTTGGTCTTGATTCTTTTTTGTTCAATCGTGGCTCATTATATTTGGGTATTCTTTGATCAATTGATCAGAAAATTATTTTGGACTTATTTTACCTTCGATCAGAATCTTGGCGCCCGGGGGCTTTATTTATTGCTTTTCAGAAGCAAAACTCGACAAATGCGGCGTTTGCCAAGGCGACGGCTCGCAGTGCAAAACGGTGGAGGGCCTTTTCGATGAACGCGCATTGCCCTCCGGGTATCATGACATCATCGCGTTGCCGGCCGGTGCCACCGCAATTCARGTTGAGGAACGGCGTCCGTCCAGCCATGTTTTTGGTGCAAATTTTGGCACTTGAGTGCCGTTGAATGYGAAMCATTTTGTGATGAATGCTTTMTGTCCCCTTTTAAGCCATCAAGAATGCCACCGGCTTCTTCTTTTTGAACGGAAACTTTCAAATCCAAGTGCTGGACAAAGACATCGTCGCCGGCGGCGCTCCGTTCAAGTACGGGAAGGGCGACAGCGGCACTGAGCGGCTGACCGCACAAGGACCTCTCCAGGTACAGTAACCAAAGGGACCTCTCTCTCCAGGTACAGTAATAAAATATTTTAAAATTCTAATACGAACGCCTCCGATCGGGACAATTTTTCCTTATATCCCTGCAGGGGTCAAAAGGAAGCTAGCTATATCCTAGCTAAGCTAATTAATTATATTGTCTTTTTTTCCGATTTTTGTCCAATTTTTGTCCCTGCAGGAGCCTATCATCATTTCGTTGCTGCTCCAACACACCGGTGCCAAGCAAATTGCGGTCAAATACGAATATTCGGTGCCGTTGGAGAAGGACGTGAAGTTTTTGTATAAGCCCGGCGAATGGTCCCAATGTTCGGTGACCTGTGGACGGGGTAAATGGGCAACGGGACATTCTGTCTTTAGACAATTCGTAAACGCATTGTCTGTCAGTGGACAATTCGTAATAGACATTATGTCTTTAGACAATTTGTAAACGCATTGTCTGTCAGTGGACAATCCGTAATAGACATTATGTCTTTAGACAATTCGCAAATGCATTGTCTGTCAGTGGACAATCCGTAATAGACATTATGTCTTTAGACAATTCGTTTAGACATTTGGTAGAAACAAAGAATTTGCCCCCAAAAAGGTGTTCGTACCCGTGCATTGTATTGTGTCGATACGGCCACACAAGCGCGCGTTGACGATGCAAGCTGTGAGGAACACAACGCCACGAAGCCTGAGTTTGAAAAGAAATGCGTTACGGTCGATTGCGAGCCAGAGTGAGTTAGTTCCAAAAATAACGGCGGAGACCAACTCAATTTAGGCCTCTAATTAGGTCCCTATTTAAAAAACAAATTAAATTGGTAATTGCTTGCACCTTCGTGCAGATGGTTTGTCGGCAAGTGGGAGCCCTGCTCGACGACGTGCGGTGACCGGGGCGTGCAGTTCCGCGTGCTTTATTGCCATCGCGTGTTCGCGGACGGCCGTCGCATAACGGTGTCGGACGCGAACTGCACGGAGGAGCGCCAGCTGCCCCGGCCGGACATGTCGCAGCAGTGCGCGCGCTGGTCATGCCCCGAGTGGCAGGCCGGCCCGTGGTCCGCCTGCTCGTCCCAGTGCGGCGATGCCAAACAGGTCAGCAGTCAGCAGCAAATTGATCAGATCAGATTTGGCACTTTTGGTGTTCAGTTCCGTTCGGTGACTTGCCGAAGTGCCAAGGAAGGCGAAGAGGGCAAACTTTTGCCTGCCGAAGCGTGCACGGGCAGCAAGCCGTCAACCGAACGCGACTGTAACTTGGGCCCTTGCGAAGGACTGCGCTTTCATACCGCCGATTGGGAATTGGTCAGTGACGTCATCGGCGATTGTATTGATTAGAAACAATGTTTTTGATCTGCTCTGATCAGAGATGAAGGGTCTCAGAGCAGCTGATCTGATCACTTGAAAAAGCAGTGATCAAAACTCGATCAATCGGCGACATTTTAAAAGGAATCGATTAGAAAACTAAAAAATGAACTTTCCCGGATCAGATCGTAGATGAGCTCCTCTGATCACTTAAAAAAACAATGCTTTTTGCGCAGTGCCAAAAGTGCAACGACACGGAGGAGACACGGGCGGTGAATTGTGTGGACAAAAATGGCAGGGAATATCCGCTGGAGAAGTGCCTGGACGGGAAGAAGGTCACCAAAATTCCGGAGGACACGCGCCCATGCGCGAGCCAAGCGGTCAGTCCCTTTGATCACAGAAATTACGCCCAAAAATCCCCGACATGCCAACCCTATAATTCTTACTTATTGCAGCCTTGCATCTACGAATGGCACACCTCGCAATGGTCAAAGTGCAGCACGGAGTGTGGGCACGGGCACACACAGCGAAAGGTCTTAAGGGGGGGGGGGAAAGGTTTTTGAGGAAAAAAACGGAAAGGTTCGATTAGCTGAACCGATTCAACATCCCTAATTGCAGTGCCAAATTCAAATGTAATTTTGTAGGTTTTCTGTGCCATCAACGAATTGGGACAAACAAAGCGCGTGGACGAGGCGTTGTGTGGCCAAAGTGCGGACGAAAAGCCGGTGGCACGTGATGAGTGCGTGAACGAAGAGAAATGCACCGGCACTTTTTTCACTGGCCCATGGGCCAATTGTTCGGCCAAATGCGGCGGCGGCACACAGACGCGCACCGTCGTTTGCCTGAACTACGACCGGAAGCCGGTGCCGGAATGGTGTGATGAAAAGGAGAAGCCGCCTGAGGAGCAGGAGTGCGGCATGGACTCGTGCCCAAGTGGGGGATCTCAGCAATTCGGAATTGATCAGAAAATTATGACCGGGGGGATCTCTGCAATTCGGAATTGATCAGAAAATTATGATAAGGAATTGATCAAGAAAATTATGACCGGGGGGATCTCTGCAATTCGGAATTGATCAGAAAATTATGATAAGGAATTGATCAAAAATTTATGATCGGGCGCAATTCCGATCATTCTTAAAAACTTTCTGGCGCAATACCGGTGTCGGACCCGTACCCTGAAAACCAGACGGAATTCCGTTTCAGTCCCGGGCTTTAATCATAAATAAGTCTTTTATTTTGCATATTTTCTTGCACAGAATGTTCCGAGAGTGAACATGGCTGTTGTCCGGACGAGGAAACATTTGCTTCCGGCCCCTTTCTCGAGGGCTGCTCGAACTGTTCCGTCTCCGACTTTGGCTGTTGCGGCGGGGATAACATGACGGCCAAGACGGACGAGGCGGGCACAAACTGCAAGGAGTTCACGGAACCGCTTGGCGGCGAGGAGGGCAGCGGGGAGGAGCCGGTGTAAGTGCGCAAAATGATCCGACCCAAGTTCAGATCGGTGATCTGATCAGATTATAGATCAAGCATTCAATTTAAATCTAAATTCGGACCAAAATTTTGAATTTAAAGAATTAAAAAGAATTTTAAATTCTGCTAAGACGCCCTGAAATTCCACGTATATTTTTTTTAATTTATACAATTTTTAAAGTGACGCTGAGGCTTCTTCGCCCACTGATGGAAAAGCGCTCTGTGAAATTGTGAACCAGGAAACCATGGAAAAGTTCCAAATTCCCTGCGCCGACACCGTCTTAGCAGCCGCCAACGAAACGGTGGAGCTGCTCAAAATGGCTGAGGATGAAGCAATTGGCGGCACAAATGCCACCGATGCCGAGAAACACTGTGCCAAGTCGGAGTGAGTTTTTGAAATTTTCATTTTTAGTTAAATTCAAATTAGGCAATGGCTCCCTCCATCTTAAACTCTCAGATTCGGGATAAACCCCTAGCTTTTTGTAAATTCCCGGAATTTTGTGATCAATCCCGGTGCCAATCATTGCGGCGCCTGAACCGTACCGGTTTATTTTTTGTTCAGGTTTGGTTGCTGTCCGGATTGGAGCACACCAGCGGAGGGGCCCAACTATTGGAGCACACCAGCGGAGGGGCCCAACTACGCTGGTTGTCCCAAATTTGTACTTGGTGAGAGTGTCGCGCTGCTTGATCTGATCTGATCATAAAATTAAAAATTCCCAAAAAATTAAAAAAAAACGTTTCAGGCAATTGCAATGGCACCAAATTTGGCTGTTGTCCAGACGAGGTGACCATGGCACGCGGGCTTGACTTTGAAGGCTGCGGCGAGCCGACCTGCGCTGCGTCGTTGTTTGGCTGTTGCAAGGATCGGCGCACCATCGCCTTCGGGCCCCATTATGCGGGCTGCGATCGGTCCTCTTTCCCCTGCGAGTTGTCGCCGTACGGATGCTGCGAGGACGGCGAGACGGCTGCGCTGGGCAACAACGGCACGGGATGCGGTGCRAGCTGTTTGCTGACAAAGTGGGCATTTTGGGTTTACTTAGCTTGATCAAAAAGCGGGTTTAAGCCGGGGGTACCGGCTTTTGATTAGATCAGCTTTAGTTTCAGTTTTTGGACCAAAAAAACCGTTTTTCGGTTTCGATTCGGTTAATCGACCGTGAACAACCCCCTAAGGTTTACCCATCCCATTTGTGGTGCCGCGGGGCTCATAAATTCTTTGTTGGGTGTAGTCCAGAGCCTCGGGTAAATTAGGATTTAAGGCGCTTCTCACCTCCATTTCGGGGGGTCTGAGACCTCTCAAAATTGAGCCCCGGCGGTACCGTATGCCATTTTCAGTACAATTGTCGTCTCCGAACGAATCGATTGTTCATTTTTTAGGTTTGGCTGCTGTCCGGACGGCAAAACGCACGCCAAGGGCACGCACAACGAGGGCTGCGGCTGTGAATATGCGCAATACGGCTGCTGRCCGGACGGACGGAAAGCGGCCACAGGGCCCGGCTTTTACGGATGCCCGGAGGGCTGTGCACAGAGCAAATTCGGCTGTTGCCCGGACGGCAAAACAATTGCCCGAGGGGCAAACAAGGAAGGTGAGTAATGAATGATCTCGCTGAAAAGCATGACGGATTGATTTAAAATCTGATCAGAATTACAATAATGAGCCAGATCAATTTAGGGTCTGATCGGAGTTAAATGAGTAATGAATGATCTGGCTGAAGAGTATGCCTGATCAATTTAGGGTCTGATCAGAGTTAAATGAGTAATGAATGATCTCGCTGAAAAGCATCACTGATCGATTTAAGAATCTGATCAGAATTAAATGAGTAATGCTCTGTCTGAAAAACATGACTGATCGATTTATGATCTGATCAAGTATTTACTATCCAACTATGGTTCAATCATGACCAAGATTTAAACAGCTGTCCGGACCACAAACAATTTCAAGGCAATTTCAATCTCCCCCCAATTTTGAGGATGTCCTTGCCAGTACACACGTTGGGGCTGCTGCCAGGACGGGGAGACAACCGCGTTGGGACCACTCAATGAAGGCTGTGATGACTGTCGCTATGCCAAGTCAGTGATTCTTTCGGTTATCGATCGATCGATCTATTATCGATTATACCGAATCTTGCAAAAACATGCCCTTTAGGTATGGCTGCTGTTTGGACGGCGTGTCGAAAGCGATCGGACCCGACTACGCCGGCTGCCCAACGACCACCGCCGCTCCGTTCATAATTGGCGGCACCGTTTCACCAACTCAAATCGGTGTGGTTTCCATAAATGAGATAGTTAAAATGTGTGATTGATTGATCAGTTCACATGGCCCATTGGCCCTGAGGGTGAGACCGATCACTTTGATCGGTCATTACAATATAAAGTTTACGAAAATATTACTCCCACATCTTAAAAGTGTAGGACAGATCGCACACGGGTTTGATATATCTGATCAAGAGATTCATGGGTAATACCATAGCAGACTGGTTATTCCGATCAGATCAGTGTCATGGAAACATTAAGTTTATCGAGTTCAAAGGGGCGGCCCGATCATTTTCACATTATCTGCGATTAGAAAATTGAAAAAAGCGTGCTTTTTGCAGTGTCCTGTTCGTTGCCGCAGGACCAGGGACAGGTTTGCCATCCGGGCTATCAGCTGGTGTGGTTCTACGACATCGCCGAGGGCCGATGCTCACAGTTTTGGTATGGCGGCTGTGCCGGCAACAATGTGCGTTCAATTTGCACATGTTCAAATCGTTCACTTACCGCCGGCTTCTGTCTGTTGCAGAACCGTTTCGCCAACCGGGAGCAGTGRGAACAAAGTTGCATTGAACCACCGCACCTCGGGCGCTGTTATTTGCCAAAAGTTGAGGGGCCACAGCGATGCACACAGCTGGCGGCACGCTACTGGTACAACTACGTCACAAAACAGGTCAAACAAAAAACAATTTGTTTTGTTAACATAATAATAATAATTTGTGACAATTTTTTTTTTGTAATGTTTTTTGCCTTTCAGTGCCAAGCTTTTTGGTGGCGCGGATGTCTCGGCAATGCCAACAATTTTGGGTCTTGGGAAGAGTGTCAGGTAATCAATCGGAACCAGGAATTTGAGTCGATTATACAATAGAACTATTGTAATACAATTTGTTAACATAATTCAATTAGCTAAAATGTAGAATAATTAAAAAATATAATTGTTTTTCTTTGTTTTTTCAGAAATTCTGCGAGCCGGCTGATGCCACCCAAGTTCAAGTTGTTATGCCGCAGCCGCAGCCGCAACAGCCACCACAACCGCCGCAGCAACAGCCGCCACCGGTGGCACCGCCGCCGGTTCAGCCTCAGGCTATCCAAGCGCCGCTTCAGCCGGCGCCACAAACGGTGGCCATTCTGCCGCCGGGCCTTGAAGAAGGTCAGTGCCGCCATTGCCAAAGTGTGTTCAGCTTCTGTTTCTGTGTGTACTTCTTGCTTTTGTTGTTGTTGTTGTACGAAAGCGCAATTTTTTGGGGTAACAAAAATGAAATTTTTTTAAATTGCGCATCGTCACGGCACACAAACAGCTGCTTTCATTTTGCCGAAAAGCTTTTTGTGTTGTTTTTGCCTTTTTGTTTTGCTTCAAAAAGTTCAGCAACATTTTTAACGAACATTTTGGACATTTCAACAAAATGTAAGTCTTAGCAGGCGAACTGGACTCGTGCCGACTCAACGTTGACAGGTGAGGGGAAATCGACGGCACAAAAGTGATGGGACAACAAAAATTAAAAATAAAATTGACAAAAAAAGGAGCATAATTTGAATTTATATACCTAATTGTCCCATCAGCATTTTAATTAATTTAAATTTAATTGGATAAAAAATAACAAAAATTCTTATTTTTTTGTAGTGGAAACTGTCAAAATTACATGGACCAATGGTTCTTCGACCCGTACTCGGGCGCCTGCTTCCTCTTCATCTACAGCGGATGTGGCGGCAACCGCAACCGGTTTGGCACCGAAGCGGAATGCATTCGGCAGTGTGGCCATCTTCGAAAGCCAAAGCCTGGCTTTTTGGGTGTGCCAATTTTTTTAAATTTGCCATTTTATTAAACGGTATTTATCGGCACGGCATTTTTGGTCAATTTGCCGCTCTATCAATCAATGTGACACAATACAAAATTCCAATCCGAAAGCGRCCAACTTTGAATATTTCATAAAATTGGCTTTGTGTTAGATTAAGAGGACAATGTCCGGCCCATCCCGGAAGCCGGACAGCTTCAAGTGGCCGGACATTCATCCGGGTACGGCTTCAACACCGGCGTAATTTTAATCCCCCAAATATGCCTCAAACATCCGATGCCGTTCCCGGCCAAGTCGGTGCCATGACCTCTTACCCTATTTTTGTGATTTTAATTTTGCATTTTTTTTCAACATTTTTAAGGTCAAAAACCTCTTCTTCCTCCCACTCCCGCCCCCACCGCTGTTGCTGTACCACCTCAGCAACAGCAGCAGCAGCAGCACAAGCCGAAGGTGGAGAAAATGACGACCGGCAGGAAGGCGTTGAGTGAGTGGCGGCGCCGCCCATTGGCATTTTGCCATGCTTTTACAGTGTTTTTGGCTTTTTTAATTTCATTTTTTGCGGTGTTTACGCTTTGAATTTTCATTGTCCTTTAAATGGGCTGACCCCAATAATTGGCTTCTTTTTTTTAGCAAAGTCGCGCGATGTGTGCAATTTGCGGCCGGACATTGGCAAATGCGAGGGGCACTTCGAGAGTTGGTAAGCGGGGGCTTCTGTGATTGGCGTACTGTTTGAAAATCGTCGGTGATCTTCAATAGTGTGGCAGGACAAAATGCCAACCAGCCAGTTGGCACTTAGACCTAGCGCCCTTTAATATAGTGCCGAGTTCGGAAGGAAGCCACGAAAAAATTAAACCGATACCGGCCAAATTTCGATCAGAAACGGTATCGGCCAGGGATTGATCGATCAGAAACGGTATCGGCCAGGGATTGATCGATCAGAAACATCGGCCAGGGATTAATAGATCAGAAACGGTGTCGGCCAAGGATTGATTGATCAGAAACGGTATCGGCCAAGGATTGATTGATCAGAAACGGTATCGGCCAAGGATTGATTGATCAGAAACGGTATCGGCCAAGGATTGATTGATCAGAAACAGTATCGGCCAAAGATTGGTTGATCAGAAACGGTATCGGCCAAGGATTGATTGATCAGAAACAGTATCGGCAAACCGACTCTGTCAGGCATCACGATATTCCGATTTTTCCGCATTTTCCTTCTGTAAAAAATGTTTTTGTTTTGCCAACCGGTTAACCTTTGACAGATGGCCATTTTTACCATATTCCATCCCTTAAGGTACTATGAGGTGGCCAGTGGCCAATGCGAAAAGTTTGAATATTCCGGATGTGGCGGCAATGCGAACCGGTTCAACACGCCTGACGAATGTCAGGTACAGTGTTTGTTTATGCATTACGGTACAATTTACGGTATCGCGTCTTCCCTAAAATTGAATTCAAATTTACTTACAAATTAGCAGCCTTCAGAGTACAACACATTTTCAGGCTGTTTGTCTCCGTCGCAACGACTTCCCGTCCCCCCAACGTCCGGGCGGTTCTGTTTCGGCTCCCGCACCGTTGGGACCCGGGAATTTGGAGCAGTCATTGCCGATCGTCGGCGACAAGCAGCACCTGGCGCATATATGCGATGTGCCAAAAGACAGCGGCGCCTGCAAAACGTTCATCACCAAATGGTTCTACAACATGCGGGACGGCACTTGTGTCCGCTTCCACTACGGAGGTGAATGTGTGCCATGCCGTAGTGATTCTAAACGTATTGGCCTCGGTGGTATGCCGTGCCAATATTTGTCCCCGTCCCCTCATCGATTGTTGGAGCCCAATCAAGGCTCGAACATCGGTGGTCAAGTCTCGGCCGGTCTTGAGTCTCGACAAATTTGAGTCTCGAGTATCTCTAGTTGGCCTAATACAGCTTGGACTTGGATGTAAAAATTATTTTTAAAATTTAATAGGCTGTGACGGCAATGCCAACCGTTTTGACACGGAGGAGCAATGCAAGAACACTTGCGGCAACTACAAAGGTCCGTTTTTCAGTCAATTACCGGGTCATTTGTACATTCTATCGGAATTGTTATGTTGATTGATCACTAAGAATTGAACTGATCAGATCTGGGGGGCATATCGATTGATTATTCAATAAAATGTGGCAAGGCATTGTGCATTTTGACCGTGTCCCGTCCCCTCCAGACACGTGCCATTTGCCCAAAGTTGTTGGACCTTGCGAGGGTCACACACCGCGCTTTTTCTTCGACCTGCACAACCGCCAGTGCCTGCCGTTTGAGTACGGCGGATGCCTCGGGTAAGCAAAAAAAGCAAAAACTTTTTAATTTTGAAAAATTATTTGCTCCTCGACCTCAGTCATTTTTTGAGCTTTACTTAGCCCCCTCCCCCGAACATGCCGCCCATGACGGCTTTCCCCCACTTCCGACATTCCACCGGTCCTCCAATAATCTGGGCCCCAAGGGTCGGGGAGCGCATTTCCCTACTTTTGCTAATTAGTGTTAATTGTTTTTCTTTATTAATTATCGCTTTTTGAAGCAACAACAACAACTTCCGTACGCTGGAGGAGTGTCAGGCGCGGTGCCGGCCAAGCAGTACGTGAAGCCATTCACCAAAAAAAAAGTCAAAAATGTTAAAACAACACTTCGCTCCCGAATTTTTTAAAATTTTTTTTTGACAAATTTTTTATTTTTCTTCTTTTTGCATGGTTTTTTAACGTTCCGCCAAAAATTCAACGTTCTGCCATTGTTACTTTATTATTGTGTCTCCTCATGCCGAAATGATAATTAATAATTATTATTCAGTGATTTTTGTTCAAATAAATTTTTCGATTTTTTTTTTGACAAAATATTTTATTTTGGTGTGTGCCGTTTTTGCTTTTGTCCTTCTAAACCTTTTGCCTGCTGTTGTCTCCCTGTCCGTTCTGCAAATAACTCGCTCCCCCCCCCCTCAATTTGCAGCGGCCACCACTAACCCATCGCCCGTCCGTTTGACACGCGCTAACCCAATGCCAGTGACAACAACTGAACTGCTTGAAGATGATGATGATGATAATGATGTTGGTTTTGCTGTTGTTTGATGTGGCATATACTAATAACCAGACAACCTCAGCAAAACAGAAGGAATGATCAAACGCGGCCGCCTCAACAACCCGGTGGTGATCAGAATGATCATTTTGATCAGAGTGCAGTGAATGGAGGAATTGTTGATGAGGAGGAGGAGCAGGAGCAGGAAGAGCAGAAGCAGCACATGGACGAAGATATGGTGGTCGTGCCCAGAGAGCACCTTCTCTACGGACAGCTTCCGGGTAGGTGCAATCCGACGACATTTTATTGGTTTCTTCGAGATTCTCGCAGTAAGATTTTTGCTGATCTGAATGATCGATTTCATAAGATCCTAAGTAATACATTGAAGTTTCATGCAAAATTGAAATTCGTCCTGCGAACGTTTAAATCGGTGCCTCGATCACCTAAGCCGCCCTGGTCCCCCCCCCCCGATCACTCAAAATGCCAATGTTGAAATGCCGAGGAATACAGTGACAAAGTTGGGCTCTAAAATTGATTTTTCTGTGAAGAGTTATGCCTATTGCCGGAGCAACGTGGCACCTGTTTCGGTGAACAGCTTCGCTACCGCTACGACACGTCAGCCGGCGACTGTGTGGGCTTTTTGTTCAGCGGCTGTGCCGCAAATGCAAACAATTTTGCCTCCTACGAGGCATGTGCACGTGCGTGCGGTCCATGGAAGGCGGAGCCGGTGTGCGAGCAGTCTCCGGACGAGGGGCGCGAGCAGTGCAACAACGGACGACGACGGAGGCGCCGACGGCAAAACGACATGGCAGGGGGTAAAAGAATGATCTGTGGCTTAGTTGATCAGTTTTTCCTGATCAGTCGATCTTATTAAATACTAAAATTGATCAGAACGTTTTCAACACTTTTATTTTAAGCCAATGTGCCGAAATGGTACTTCAATGCCGCGCTCGGCAAGTGTGCCCTGTTTTTTTGGTCCGGCTGCGGCGGCAATGGAAACCGATTCCAAAGGTGGACTTCGTTCGTTTGTACCAACGAAAATGCCGCAAATTTTTGTAGTAAATCGGAGTGCGAAAATTTGTGCCAACGCGAAATTTTGGCACGTACGCATCGGCGCGCTGGACGCGCATGCGCGCAGACAATGGACGCGGGACCGTGCGAAGACCTGGTGACGATGTGGTACTTTGATGCAGTCCAGGAGCAGTGCCGGAGGCAAGCAGTACACGCTCAACCCGTCCCGTTTTCCTCCACAGCGTCACCGACTCATTAGAGAATAGAACTTTATGACGTTTCGGCACCATTTGGCGTTTCGACGTTGCCGTTTTGGCACAGCCTTTTTAATCCATTTTATTTATTTATGGGGGGTTTAAGACATGGACAACCAACCCATAAGGCGTTTAAGTGCCAAAATCGCAGGTTCACTTTCGGTGGCTGCCGTGGCAATGCGAATCGTTTTGTCGCCCGCGCGGACTGCGAGTCGCAATGTGTCGCCGCAGTCGCCAACACCTCCGACGACAGCCATTTGAATGCCAACGACAATTTTGGCGTTCCGCAACATCTTTCGGTGTGTCAAAATGCCGGGCGGGGATAACGTTTTGAACGTAAATTCCAACAGCGRCAATCGCCCCACCGGCACCAACGCCGTCGTCCACGTCTGTTCGCCTTCCCGGTCGGCACGCTGTTGGTCGGCACCAYCACTTTGACGCTTAAATGTGTTGCGGACGGCACGGCAACGCCGAAGGCATTCGGCGGAAATGAAGCGAACGGAGAGGAGGAGGAGGACAACTTCACTTGGTACAAGGACAACCAGCAAATGTTGACAACACAAGCAGATGATGCCACCGAACAGCAACAACAAGAACAACGAATCAAAGTCGGTGCAATTCAATAATTTTGTTAACGTGTACAGCTTCAAGTTGATGAGTATGAAATAGTTGATGTAATCGGACATTTTGGTCTGGGTCAGATTGATCACGATCACCGATTGATCTGGAGGTCTCTGATCATGATCTGGCCTGGATCTYGCACCGATCATAAGCCCACKATTAATCAATRCGATCTCTCGAAACACACAGTTKTTCGAATCGGTGACGACGCATGCGGGCGGCGGTGAAGCGGCGGTGGTTGGCGAATTGCGCTTTCGCAGTGTGAACGTTATGGACGGTGGCGCGTACTCTTGCGCTTTTGGCGACGCGTCGAACGCGCTCATCTCCGAGCCGGTCATTGTCCGTGTGACGGAAGCGGGTCAATTGCATATTTTTTGCAGAAACTWYYAAAWRKAAAWTWAAAAWTMSRMTTTAGACCKWTCTTTGACGCTGTGCCCGGGCGACAACGGACCGGCGCACYTTTGCCGAACAGTCGCGCGCACCGGTCTCTGTTCCACGGTACGGTATGGCCGCTACTGTTGCCGGACGTGTGCCATTCGAAGTTGATGACGGCACAAATTGATTTTTGTTTTGTTTTTGCACCATTAATTAACAATTTTGTAATTTAATTGTTTTTTAATCATTTGTTCCATAATTTGTGACAGTCTGTCGGTTTAGACGAATTGTCTGGACTGTTTATCAAGACAAAATTTGGTCGTCTTCCCCAATTCTCGGCTTCTAAGTTTCAACAAATTTCTGCTGACAAACGAATGGCCGTCGCTCGGCACAGTCCCGGATTTTCCATTTGCCCGTGGCACRAATCACGGCACATCCGTCCACTCTTTCGCCCTCCGCAAAGTTGGCATAGTCCGTCGCTGTGCCTGACCTGCTTGAACCCGAGCCGGTGGTGGTCATCTCCGCCTCTGTCTTCAGTCCTATCCACGCCTCTTCCTGCTGCTGATCAGCGAGCTCCCCAATCAGTGCTTTCACAAATTTGTTTTTTGGCTCTGAGTCGATGGAGGCCAATTTGGCGCCGAAGTCTTTGCAATCCTTCTAAAACGGTGTTTGGTGATTGAGTTTATCCCCTGGGGGTTCCCCATTTCGTCCCCGATCTCTGACATGCGCCCCCCCCCGCTTGTGGGAGTCGGGGTTTGGCATGCCATCCCCCCTAGGCTTGTCACCCGATCGCGATCTGCCCAAAATTCCCGACATTGCCGCCCCGAAGGTCGGGTGAAGCCAAGCTTTGTACCTGTGCTTCTTCCCACGTTTTCGGAGTTTCGAACGCTTTGTACATATCGCCCCATTCGCTGGCATTCCAATCGCGCATTACCATCCGTTTAAGCGATTCGATATGAAAACGAATCGTTACATTTGGAAATCACCGGCACTGCGTCTTCTGCAAATGGCACTTACCTCTTTTGCCATGCCATCCACTCGTTCCGCGATCGCGGCACATTGTTGYTTGAGTCGGCGTTCAAGCTGACGCATTCGGAAATCATCGCAGCATTCCAACGGTGGCGCATTGCCGGAAGCGCCGGCATAATTCACAAAGCGTTGGCCATCACCGCCGAAGTGATGCTGCTGTTTTGGGTTGGTTGTTGGGTTGGAGCCGGGGGGGGGGG
>MEIZ01000069.1:40072-51325 GCA_001723225.1 Globodera ellingtonae
AKSGYAWTTTTTWWMMTTTMYAAKSMTTMYAWMTWAAAAAWWAAACAGTTTTATTTCGTGTGACAATACAAAAATAATTTTATTCATTATAAATAATTAATTAATTTGTAATACAAAATATTATGAGCGAAAAAAAGGTGAAATTTGAGGGAAAGAAAGGCACTGAAATGAAAGTGAATTACATGATTTATTGGGCATTTTCTCCGGCCGATTCTTCCAAAACACCGAGAAATTGTTCCTTTTTGTATTTTGAACTGCTTGCCAAGCGTTGGACAACACCAAAATCATTTTTTTAATTTTTGGCATTTGAAACCGGTTTTGGATAGGATTCAAATTAAAAATTGTTGGTCTTGTCCAACTCCTCAACTAATCCGGCATCAATTGATCACTGTGCTGATCTGTCTGATCACGCCATGGTTGAGCCAATGATTGTGGCTGCTTGTTGTTGACGTTGGCCCGCAATGTTTGTGGCGGGCGGACCATTGGCGGCCGGAGGCGGCAGCGGCGGCTCCCGCGGTGGCGCACCCCGATGATTCGTGCCGCCAACAGTGCCAACTGCTGTGGAGGCGTCCAGCAGGTTGCTGAGTCCGGCACCGCCACCCGAACGTGCCATCTCCGGACTGTGCTCCACCGACGAGCTCATCGTGTCCAGCATCGGGCCCCCGTCAATGCTGCAAGCACCCGCGCCGTCATCAACGCCAGCGTCGTCATAACTTTCGTAGGTTATCTGAGTGCGCAGACATTTAAATCGTGATCACTCTGATCAGATGATCCCCGGGATTGAGTTGGATCAATGAAGCGCATGAATTTTAAACAATGCCAATTTGATGTGCATGACAAAAACAAAAACATTGTTCAATAGCAGCACCGGCTGAATGCGTCGCTGGTCCGCTGTCCGATTGCCGCTTCTGCTGTTCCGTCGTCGTACCATCAACAGATTCTGCAGGTCACTTCGGTCACCGTTCTGTTGCTGCTGTGGAAGTGAGTCGCCACTCCTCTCCGAACTGCTCGTTGTGTCCGCTCCGGCAACTGTGCCAGCGATGGCACCGCGCGTACCTGCTCCGGTCCGTCGTTGGCCCGTCGTCGTCGTCGTGGTGCCAATGCCACCGACGCCATAAATGCCTGACGATGCGACCATTGTGGCACGCGATTCGGGCCTTGAAACAAATTTGATCAGTTCACACAAAATGCTACACAAATCACTGACGAAAGGGTGGACTGCTCCAACGGCTTTGGCAAACGCCGGCCTGCAGCGCTCTGCGCCATTTTGCGCGTGATCAGCTCCACATTGTAAGGCCGCGGGCCGGCCTGCTGGGCGTCCAGCATGTACTCCACGTCAGATTTGGTGATTGTTTGCTGCTTACTGAAAATATTTAAAATTTTCAGAGTTTGGCATTTTAATTTGTCCAATTGTTTGGAGAAGTGTCTTTAAATGTTAAATAAATTTGGCACACTTTTTGCAACATCTCAACAGCACAAATAGCATGGCGCAAACGCAGAACACCAGCAGCACACTAATCGCCAAAAGAGTCTGAAAAAAGTGTTCAAATTTCCAGGACAAAATTCAAAAGTCGAGAGTCCCGCCCGATCCCGGGATTTCCAAAAAATCCCAGCGAAAGTGCCGAATTCTACCGGGGATTACGAACAATTTCCGCAGTTGTCAACCGGAACGGACTGCTCTCCATGGCGGCTGCGTATTCCGGAACGTAAACACTGGCCAAAAAGCGAAGCGGTGAGTCCGCGGCGGCGGCCGCAAGCGGCGCACGCGTTGACGACGCGGACGCTTGTTGTTGGTGGTTGTGTTCATCTGCTGTTGATGCTGATGAGTGGCCAACAGCGACGTCAAGCAATCTAAAACAATTTTGAATTGAACACATTTTTCAATTCCGCCCTCCCCTCCGGGGGCATTTTTTGTATGTATTTTGTACTCTTTGAGTTTTGCCGCCGGCACCGGCACCCGGGTGCGCTTGTCAACCGCGTACACCAGCAGATGGGTTCGCCTGGTGTCCGCTTGGCCGTCCTCACCAATGTACACCTGCTTGACCAGCACATCCGCTTCCATGCCGTGCAACAACATGTTCATGTGCCTTAAGTGGATGATTGTATAGAACACAACAAAATATGGCAAAACACACCGAACAGCTCGAAAAACGTCCACCTGATCAGCCGGCTGGTTGATAACAAGCAGCACAATGTTTGTGCCCGGCTGAAGCTTGTAAATCTGTCAAAAATAAATGAGCGATTAAAGCAACATTTTTTATAAAAAGAATTTAACTTTTTTAATTTATAAATTTGATACAAAAATTCTCTGTTTGCCACCGGCACCAACCAGAAGGGGCGCCTTGGCGATGTGTTGTCCGTCACTGACGAAGACGTTCATGCGGAATTCGTCTGCGCCGCCGTCGGCGCTRGCAATTCCCGCTTGGAAGCTTCTGWWGTTATGTTTAAGTATTAAAAATAAKTAWWATAATTATCGCAATAAATTGGATATTATAAATTTTAAAATATAAATTTAATTAAATAAAATTAAAAATAATTAATATTTAAACCAACCACCTCATCAATGTGACAACGCCCGTCGTTTCGTTGATGGCAAACATTGGCGCCATGTTGGCGTTCTGTTCCAGTTTGTAATGCAGCGTCGCGTGCTCGTCCGCGTCATGCGCAAACGCACGGCCAATTTGGCCCAGCACGGGCAGCTGCCAATCGACGGCGAACACTGTGACACAATAATTGTCTCAGAATCCGATAGATTTTTTGAATTTGGCGTGCCAATACGTGTGCAATATGCCAACAAATATTGTTTTTTTCCCTTATTTTTTCGTAAAATATTTGACAAATTTTACCCTTTTCAAAACGCACCAATTTGTCCGTCTTCGCTCAAATGTTCAAATTGTGGCGTGTTGTCGTCGCGGTCGAGCACATGGACCAGCACAAGCGCCTGATTGGGTTCAAGCTTTGATTTTGCTTCTAAAATTGGTGCCATTTCTGTTTAAAATAACAAAAAATCGCCTTACGTTCCACGAGGCCGTTGAACAGCTCGCGGGTCGCCTTCGTCTTCGTCCGTTGCTGCTGTTGTTGCTGTTGCTGTACAGCTTGCCGCCTAATTTTCCTACGATTGGCATTTGCCTCCTCGCCGGTGTCGTCTTCTTCCTCCGTTGTGCCATCGTCCGTCGTGGACGCCTGTGCCAATGCGAATATTTTTATTTTGTGCCCAAATTGTGACGCTTGCCGCCTCCTTTTTGTTAGCCAAAATGTTTTCAGACAATTTTGGCACCAACAAAAGTTATTTATTATTCCGTCCTTCACGAAATTTACGCTTTTCAAAATGCCATCCAAAACTCATTTTGAACAGCTTCGCAAGCTTTCAGTAACTGATTTGTGAGTGTTTGGCCCGTCAGTCGTCCAACCTGTGCCGCCGGGTGCACTTCCAACTCCACCTCGCGCACCTGTCTCTTATACACATCCACTTCCAACTCCACCTCGCGCACCGTGGCCATTCCAACAGCAGCCGCAGCAGAGGGAGCAGTAGCGGGAGGTGGACGATGTTGTTGCTGATTTGAGCTCACAATCAGCAAATTGGTGACCAGGAAGTACAACGACTTTCGCTCACGGTCCAGCTACGCATTAAATGGAGGGAGTCACATAATGATTGATCATTCTTTCAGTCCGGCACTGATCAATGCCAAAAATTTAGTGACTTTTTCACAAAATAAATATAAATATTAAAAAATTACGGGTTGCACGGCGTACAGGTCACCGGTCCGCTCATCAAGCACAAATGCATCTGTGCAATTAATTTGTAATAAAAAAAAGTGCACAAAAATCTGATCGGAAAAAGTTTTCTGATCGGAAATGAATTCTCTGTCCAATTTATGATTCAAATTGTTATGATTGATCGTTCACCATTGCTTTGCTGCAACGTAAAGCGCAATGTACGTCCCGCGCATGCGTCGGACGTGCCGAGCGTTGTCAACCGTTGACGGCCCTCAGTGTTCTCCGCAATTTCTTCAATGTTTGAACAGCCGCGGGATTATATGTATGGACAATTTCAAATTTACTCAACCGACCCGAGTGGAACACACGATCAGAAAAACGGCACTCGCCAGATGGCACAATAACTGTTCCGTCATTGCTAGCTGTTGTTGTACTGCTCGACGACGATGGCAACCTTTCCGATTCAACTTCAGCACCCTCCGGCGATTCTGGTCGGAATGTGTCCAGGAAAACGTGGACCTGATCAAAGTGATTATTACTGATTATTATTGATCAGTGCCATCAGAACACATACCGTCGTGCGTGCGCTTGTCGCCCGCTCGCCATGGCCCTCCTTGGCACGCACTTGCAGCGTCCATTCACGGACGCGTTCCGCATCCAACGGTCGACGACCCATCCGAATTTGGCCGGTGCGCGCGTCGATCACAAACAAATTGGCCATCGGCGGATCTGTGGAGAATTTGCCTGTTTTTTACTCTTAAAGTTCGAGCTGTAACCGAGGCTTGCACTGACCAATCAYCGAATATTCAATTTGATCAGATGTGCCGGCCACCACTTGGGCAACAAATGTGCCATTCTGAGCAGCACCAGCCGGCACACGTTCAGCCGTGAAGTCGGACTGCTTGAAGGTGGGCGGCTGACCCTCTGCAAACAGTTCAACGCGCAATTTATGCTCTGTCCGAAGCGCCGGACGGCCGCCGTCGACGGCAGAAATGCGCAGCTCGAAAATGTCCTGAAAATTTTGTTTAAAATTATCATACTTTGGCMTTTTGCTGCTCCTCATAAAAATTTGTAAGAGAATGGCACAARGCCAAAATTTMAATTATGTCGAACGTACTCCTCCATCTTGRTGTMGCAAGCCTCMGAACYTCAGACGACCGTCCGGTTCCATGTCAAACGGCTGCTGCCCGCCTTGCTGRTGTTGTTCTCCACCGTTTCTGTTGTTGTCCAGTGCCATGTGAAAGCGCACCGTGCCGTGCGCGCCCTCGTCCAAATCGACGGCATGGAATTGTGCCAACACGGTGCCCGGCGTGCTGAGACGACCGACCGCAATGACGCGGGGCAARGGCTCCACAAATTGCGGGAAATTGTCGTTGACATCCAGAATGTTAACGGACACTCGCGTTTCGGCACTTCGATTGCGCACCGGATCAAATGCCTAAATCAAAKTACCGTACTCCACCGTAGTCGGACCCACTCACCCTAACGCTGAACTGGTACTGTGCTTGTTCCTCCCGATCAGTTTCTGCAAAAGCGATCAGTTCCCCGGTGTCACGGCGCACAAAGAAGGGRAATTGTTGTTGAGTGSRGCCAACGGGCTGATCKGCAACGATGCTGAACTCGACGCCCCGGGGCATCCCTTGGGCCAGCGATTGTGGCCGCAGGGACAGTTGAGCGCCGCTGTTGCCGTAACGACCCTTTAAATCAGAAAATGGTTTTAYGCTTCGGGAAAACTTCAAAATTATTGCCTCCGGAAGCATGGCACGGTATTGATCCGATGCAAAATGTAATTTGTCACTTGACTCCGGGGACTTTGATGAATGTGCAGAAGTTGATGAAAGTGTCGTGTGCCAACTCGACGTCGATTGGGTGGACGACGACGACGACTGATCAGGAGAGTGATCTGTCGGCTCATCGAAAGGGGGGTGATCAGTTGATTCTTCGGAAGACTGATCAGAAAAAGGTGAAGAAGAAGCATCGGTGTGCGACGACAATGTTGTAGATAATGTGGTGGATGAACGCGTTGAAAATGATGATGTCGTCGAAGTAGAAGATGTAGATGAGGGTGTACGTGCCGGCAACGTCGATGCCGACGGAAACGTTGTTGTTGATGGGGAGGAGGACAATTGTACAGACACGGAGGTTGGTGCTGTTCTGTGTGAGCCAGTTTTTGTGTCAGTATCAGAAGCAACAGCAGTTCGACTGGCCTACAATGAGGGGCCAAATTTTCGCAACAAAAAAGAAATGCCAACGCGACGCACCTGGTCCGAACTTTCGGCAATTTCTATGCCGGGCGTGGAAACTTGTCCAATTGTTGTGCGTCGATGGTCCGTGTTTGACACAATTGTGCCGTCGACATTCCCTCCATTACTGCTCGAACTCGTTGGGGAAGACTGCGGCGGCGGCAAATTCAGGTCCACAATCACGACGGCATCCGCCCACTTGCCGTCCAATGCGGTCAGATGGGCACGAAACTCGGCACGTTGGCGTCCGTACAGTTGATCAGGTACCTCGCGCAAGTACAGCTCGCCACTCTGCAGAAGCATTCCGGGAATTCAACAACGTAAAAACGCCCACCTTCTGATCAAGCTGAAACCAAGTGCGGAATTGAGGCGGTTCTATGATGATGCTCTCCAGCATTTGGCCGTCGCCTTGCACTTCGAGCTTGCCAATCAGTGCAGTTCTGATCGGTTCGGAGACAATCCTAAACAAATTATAAGCAAGTTTAATATGCAAGAAAAAACCCCCACCAGTGGTAACGCGGCAGCGCAAATTTCAGCGTGCCGGTACTGCTCGATMTTGTCGTTGTCTGTGTGAATCAATGGGTTGATTTTTGGTTTTGTTTTCATTCAACTGACCCCTGGCGCGGAGGTGGAGCTGAACGACAGTGGCGCTGCGGTCGGTGCTCGTCTTGAATTTGACGGGGGAGCCAATGAAAATGTAGGAGGAATAATGTCCGTCTTTGTGCTGAACGGCTCGTCGGAGTCGTCCAAAGTTATGCTTGTTTCGGCCCCTTCATTTCCTTCCCCCGCGCCATGCAGCTGTGACAGTCTCCACCTGCTCGCTGTTGTGGTTGGCTTCAACGACGAGCTCGCCTCTTCCTCTGCCGTTTTCACCGATGTCCCAATTGTTGTTGTGGTCGTCGTCGTCGTAGGAGTTGCTGTACTGCTTGACGTTGTTGATGTTGGTGTGCTCATTGTCGTCCGTTGGACCAGCCGTACGGTGAACAGTCGTCGTGCAACCAGCCGCTGGTCTTTGTCCAACACTTGCACGCTGACCTCGTGCTCCGTATCGTCCGATACCATGCCATTGAACGCCGCGTTCTCTTCCATGAACAGCTCGCCGGTGTTGGCGTCCAGTCTGAAGAGACTGCCTGTCCGCTGCGTGGACTCCTCCAATCGGAAGTGCAACTGTCCTGCTCGAAGTTGGGCCAGCTCATCTGGACTTAGACTGTCTCGGACCGAGAATAGCGCGTGTTGGACGGGAATGGCGGTAAACTGTGGGAAGAGCAGCAATGCCAACTTGTTCGAGCTGTTCAACACACTCACCTCGAGTGTTGTGCCGCGCGTATCCACCGTTGTCGCTGTGTCACCACCATCCTTACCAGCTTCATCTTCTTGTGGTTGTTGTTCCGTTTTCAACGTGCTTCTGCTGATGCTGACCGTCGTCTGTTCCATCGCTGCATTTGCTTCTGCGTCTTCGAGCACAAATTTTACCGTAGTCTGTGACTAAAATTGATCAGATCATTGGTGATCAATCCAACCTTGTTAAGACCAAATCAGCAGTATCAATTTTTGAAAATTTGATGATGATCCGGGAGTTTTTTGAAGTAATATTTACAGTCAGTCCACCCWACAAATTCTATTCTCAGTTTGATCAGATTGTTGAATGATCAGCTCAGTTTGATCAGTGATCAGTTCAGAAGACCAACAGTTTGTCCGCTGGTGCCGCGCACTTCCACCAACAGAAACAGCAACAATTGCCCACTACTGCTTGATGTTTGCCAACTTTTGGGGTCCTTCACCAGCAATTGGCCATCCCTTTGGACATGGACCAATTCTGATGCGTTGCCTACGGMGAAAAGCYTTAAAAATAAAACAAAAAATGTAATTTGCCCGGCAAAAATGTACCCGAAATTGTTCTGAACGCGAGTGAGTCCGGTTGTCGATCAGCAAAGTCGTCGTCATGTGCTTTTAAGTGTCCGATCGGCTGTCCGGCAATCAACGGCATGTGCAGACGGAACTCCGGACTGGACGGCACAAAACGGGGGGCAAACTCGTCCACATCAACCACCTGAACTTGGACACGCGCACGCGATGGCTTGTCGTCACCACTGCTACCGCCGCCATTTGGTTCATCAGCAACWGCCTTTAAAAACATAYTGTAAGGAGTGATCTGATCGAAATTTGATCAGCAAAGCTTGAATGCTCTTCTGCTGATCAACTCGTGGGATGACTTAGGATTCCCAGTTAAGCTGACCACCTCCAACTCGACGACTCCCTTGCTGGCATCGTCCATCAACTCAATGTCAAGTCGACGCGTCAACACCAACGAGCCATTGTCCAACAATTGGAAACTGTTGATCAGTGAAGAAGTTGCCTCCTGATCAGGCGGTGATTGGAGACGCAGTCGAACGTTTTGGTGTCGTTCCGGCTCAACAATCGTGATCGGTGCGCCTCCGTTAAGCACAGTGCCAACGAGCGCATCTTCGCGCACAATAACGCGGTATAGCGATGCATCAAATTCAAGCGGCGATTGAACAGCTCCTTCTCGGCGATCAGATCGGACCAACAATGCCACGCTTGCGTCCGAATAGAACTCCGGATGTGCCCGATTTGTTGCCCGGACAACAATGAACACTTCAGCAGCGGTGTTTCTGCTATGGCCTGTTGACGACGATGATGACAGCGTTTGTTGTACGTCTTGCTCATGTGCTCCACTGCTCTGATTGGTCGCTTTGATCGCATCCAAAAACTGTCGATGGATCAACAGTTGACCACTCTCCGCGTCAATGTGCAGCCCGTCCGTTGGGTCGCCGGCACGCGCGGGGAACAGACTGAACCGGATTGGCCGATGGTCGGCCAGCGTAGCGTTCAACGACGGCTGCATGACTAGCGGGAAACGCGCGCTCGGCTCAACCTGAACAAATGGGAATTTGWGTGATCYGAGGGGAAACCGATCGGAAGCGATTTGGAATTAAAAAGCGAGACTCGTGCCACCATCCTTGAACTGCTTGACCCTACCTCAAACTCGTAGCTGATCCGTTCAAACACCGGGTACCGCTGCCGGCCGTCCTCATGCATGACGATCACTCTGAGCGGGTGCAGAACATCCCGGGCATGGAGAGTGCCCTCCTCCGGCGCGGAGGAGGYCCCCTCCAGGGACAAATGTGCGCGAATTGTTAGGTTGAACTCGCCGGGCTCCGCGCGTCCGGCCAACATCAGAATATTGTCGCGCATTCGGAAAAGTGCCACAGATGTCGCCGGTTGGCTTTCACCTTCGACCTCCACGGTGTAGATCACCTTTAGTGATTAGAATCAAAATGATCACATATATTCGTTCAATTTCAGGCATTCCGATCAGATCAAAAACAATTTAGATTTAAATCTCAATTTTATGAATTTCTTAGTAAAAAGTAAAAGTTGATCAACACCTGCAGCCGATGCTGGTTCTGATCGTCCGCCATTGATTGATGAGATGCGGCTGGCGGCAGGAGGCGCCAACTCCCGTCCCGCGGGTCCAACGCACGGACAGAAACCCTTCACAAAAACAAAACAAAATTACAAAAATGCCATGGCAAAAATAAATCAATTTTCGGGCATCATCGATCAATGCTGATCAGTTCAGTATGGCGCACCTCAAAATGGACGATCCCGGCACTTTTCCGGTTGTCAGGAACACGGTTCGCGGCAATGGAATGAACTCGACCCGTGCCACAGCAGAAATGCCGTTCTCAACGATGGCGCTGTTGCTGTTGTTGAACACGATCACCTCCACGCTGGACCGTCCGCATGTGGTGGCATTTGCGCGAAGGCAAGCTTTTAGCTGCAACAAGCAATTTTTTGCATTAATTTTTAATATTTTAATTAAAACTTAACTCCCAAAATCGGGCGTCCTTACATTATTAGTTCATCTTAGACAAATCTGATCACTTTTTATTCCACAAAATGATCTAACTCAAACAATATTTATTTTATCTGACCCCAAATTTGACGGATTTGCGCTGATTGTCGCGCACGGCAATTGGTCCCCGCGCACTGATCAGTCCCGTAAACTGATCAATGTCGAACCATTTAATTGCTTCATTATTATTGGGCTGTTCGTCGTCAAATGCGTAGAAAAACATTGTCGACGGGCCGTTGTCATTGTTGCCATTCGCTGTTGTGCCATTGGCATCGCCGCCGGCGAAGGGAAATGCCTGGAACAAAATTTTCAGTTTCTTTTTTGGTTTAAACAAAAATTGGTTCATTTGTTTTGTTTAAATATCAAACAAAATTTTACGGTCACTTGGCCAACAATACGTGGCCATCCGGTGCCGTCCATGCCGGACTGGTCCAGTTCGAATTGGTACTGAGCGGTGCTGAACTCGGGCGGCCCCATGTCGTCGATGAGCACGCTGACCAACGCGGTCGCCTGCAAGTTTTAGTTTTTGGCTTTTGTGAGATGTGCCATGGACTGATCAATTTTATAATCATGATCAAAAGGTTGATCAGATTCGTTCAACGATGAAAACTCTGCTTGCACCCAAACGAATGCCCCCGGGGGCTCTTTGGTCTCAACAAAAATTCTTTAATTTAAAAATCTTAATTAATATTTTAAAACCTTGGCCAACACATAGACCATCGTCTCTGGGAGCATGTGTAAAAATTTGTTTCGGTTTAAGTGAATTAATTGGTTGAGTGTCAGTGCCAATGCCAATGTCAGTCAATCAGTCAATAGCTTTAGCTCTGTTGGCACTGATTAAGCACCGGAATGCAACAACGGCACTTTTGACGCCAGTTGCCGTCTTCACAAAGTGAGGACAGTCGCTTTTTGGCCATAAATATTATACACTCTAATGGATTTGGCATTAAAAAGTGTAATGAATGTAAAAGCACAGAAAGGAGAGATAAAGTAGCAAAAAAGCCGTCCGCGCAAATGAGCCAATGGCACGGAATTCAATTCATCCATTTTAACGGGGGAAAATGAAAGATTTTGCCACCAGAAAATGCCGTAAAAGAAATATGAGCTCAAAAAAAGGCAAAAAAAAAGAATGATGCAGACTTAAAAATGGCCAAATTTGAATATTGCCTGAGGGAATGACACTTTTTTATTATAAAAAATTAACAAAATCTACGAACAGCTGGCAGATAGTTTTTTTGTTTTCAAAAAGTGCCAATTTTTATATCGCCGGAGGGGATCATTCATTTTTTATTCAGAATTTGCATTTGTATGCTTGTGCCGGATTATCCCAGCCCCATGGATTATTATGTGCCGTGCCCATTGAAGCTGAGGGCTAGGGATATGCCGGTGGGCCGATAAAAATCCGCTTCATTT
>MEIZ01000069.1:59806-71763 GCA_001723225.1 Globodera ellingtonae
TAGAAGAGGAAATGCGAGGGTCGGCGACCACAGAGAGCAATAGCGAGAATGGATTTTGGTGCATGGCGGGGCGGTGGTGGTTGAAGAGAGAGTCCGACGAGCGGTGAAAATAGAGAGATGATGGAGTCGACTCTCGCGGAGGCGCGTGCTCCCCCCCCCCCATTCATCTGCTCCCATCAATCCATCCATCCCAATTTCTCATCGCTCTAAAGTCGGACCGACCGGACCGGACCATTCGCTGTTTTTTTGAGGAATTTTCGCAACTCAAGTTTTTGAGCAAAAAATCGGACACAAATGCAACTGTAGCGCTCCCATCGGCGCGCCGACATTTCATATCATACACTAATCCAAATACGACATTTCATCGATAAAATTCATCGTCAAGATTTTTGCAAATTTATTATTTTTGTTGAATTTTAACATTGCTCAATTGCTCTCAATAAAATTTACATATTATTCAAGCCAAGATTTACAGAGAATTTTGTCCTTCTYTTGTTTTTTGGGTTAGCGTATGAAATGTCATCCTGCCTTGGTCTCTTCTTGTTGTTATGTACCATTTCTGTCTATTTATGGGGTCCATTTTTGACGCCTTTCCCTCACTTTTGTCACTTGGGCAATTCGTTTGGTATTGTATGTATGTTCTTGCTCCATTCCTTGTTATTGATWGAGATTGAACGGACACAAAATCATAAAACATTATGATTTCATCATGACTGAGGTGATTGATTTAGGTATGTATGTACAAACATCCAATTTTGTGCTTTAAACCTGCATTCCCTAATATTCAGAATTCACAATTCTGTTTTTGTAGAACTGAATTTCTTTTGTAATATTAGAAAGAGAAAGCAATTTTGACTTTATCCGTATAATTGCGATGCCTTTTTGACTCTAAAAATCGGAATATTTCTCAAAAAAATTGTGAAATGTGTAATGGTGTCTCTTACAGGTCCAGATTTTTTTTTTAGCGGTTTTATGCAAGAAGTATGTACTCGGGTGTTATCGAGTTCCTCCTGATCACGAATATGACATGCTATAGGGATCGATGATTTTCACGTATGGGGTCGCAACCCCATAGGAGGGACTTTTTGGGTTTTCATCACAAATTTTTTCCCCAAATTACATATGTTAACAAAAAACGGGGTTTGAATCGCTCGAAAATTTAAGGAGATCGTCTAATCTGTTTTCACATTGAAAAATTTTCAAGAATCAAGAATTTGCATCCGATCATTTATGAGAGAGTAGACATTGTCTGATCCTCTGCTGTCTGCTTCTCCGTTCCCCCCCCCCCCAAAATATGCTCCAGCCCCCAGCCAATCCATCATTCACTTTCCTCAACTGTTTCCTCCATTATTGCACTTCTTTTCTTTCTTCCGCCCTACCTCTTCCTCCTCCATTTTCTTTTCGACCACCGACCAATAAACCCGAGTCAGTTCCTCCCACCCCTTCCTCCTCCTCCGTTGCTCCGATCAATATTACTCATTTTCTTTCAATTTTCCAACACCGTCGTCACACAGATTGTGATGCCGTCCAAAAAGAGTTATTTGTAACACAAAGTGCTGAATATTGTCCACTTTAACTCGTAAGCCAAATACATAACAGAAATTCAGAACATTGCATTTTCATTCATTCACATTACACGACTGTCTCTATTCATTTCCGAGGTGATGAGCACAAAACGACCGCAGGTAAAAGTTTATAAAAGAGGGGTCGGATTTGGAATTTACAAAGTCAGTTTCAAAATAAAAATAGGATTTTTGTGTGTTGGGCCCCGAAAGATCCGTGGCCTTTCAATTGACCGATCTCTAAATTTTGAGACTGGGGAGGGGGCAAGAGACTTCGCAGACATAGAAAGAGATTTTAGTATCCGTAATTTAGAGCTAACTTTTTTAATTTTAGGAGCAAACTGTCAGGGCGGCAAGGTGACGGTTTTTTTCTCGGAATTCTTAAGAGAAAAAAATCTGTTGTCTCTAGTCCTGGATCCGGCACAGAACGGAACATCGACCTTCAGTACTCCGAGGCCAAAGTGATTGGCAATGGCTCGTTCGGAGTCGTCTACCTGGCAAAGCTGGTGCACAACAARGAGGARGTYGCCATCAAAAAGGTCTTGCAGGACAAACGTTTCAAGGTTTGCCAATTCACCATTTGGGTCACTTCCACCAAAAACCGCTGGTATTAAATTTGTTTTCCCCGTCCAATTTTTATTCTTGGGATTTTTGGATGTATAGAAACCGGATAAAACCAACATCCAAGCTTAGGAATCAGAGCTTAAGAGGTATATTATTCCGCTCATTGAGCGGAAGTGATTGAAATACAGTCTAAAAAGTGGAACTCACAGGTTTCTGGATTTCCTCCCACTAAATTTAAAAACTAGGAGACGGTTAAATCCGGCYTAATTGTTTCACTTGCAGAACAGAGAGCTCCAGATCATGCGGAAGCTGGAGCACCGCAACGTTGTCAAGCTGAAATACTTCTTCTACTGCAGCGGCGACAAGAAGGACGAGGTGTACCTGAACCTAATACTGGAATTTGTGCCCGACACAGTGTACAGAGGTTTTTCATTTTTGTGTAACCAAATAGCAAAGAGAGTTTTTTAAGTTGCTCGGCATTACGCAAAACAACGCCAAATCATACCTGTTCTTTACATCAAGGTATATATTTTTGTCATTTTTTAAATAATTGTATTGTTTCATTCACTCTGGTCTAGTCAAAAATTGTTATTTGATCTTTTTTCGTTAAAAATTAAAAGTGTGTAATTTTGACGCATTTTCAGATCTACATGTATCAACTGTTTCGGGCTCTGGGGTATTTTTTTTTTTGAATTTTGATTTAACTCTCTCACTCTCGCCACATTTTCAGTTACATTCACAGCATTGGAATTTGTCACCGGGACATCAAGCCGCAAAATCTCTTGCTCAATCCACAGACATCAGTATTGAAGGTGCGTTTTCTGCATTTGTTGTTTTTAATTTTGCATTCCGTTTAGCTTTGTGACTTCGGGTCGGCGAAAACACTTGTCCAGGGAGAGCCCAACGTGGCGTACATTTGTTCACGGTTAGTTTTCACATTTTATGAGGTTATTTTGTTTCAATTGGCCAATTTTGTCCGTATTGGACCTTTTCAGATATTATCGAGCACCGGAGTTGATATTTGGCGCCACCGATTACACGACCAAAATTGGTATAAAAAAGCTTTAGTTTTTATGAAGTAAAATTGGTTTACTTTCAGATGTCTGGTCGGCAGGCACAGGTTGGCTTTATTGGTTTAAACTGCGGCGTTGAAATATTTTATTTATAACACCGAAAAAAGTGATGTTTTTTCAGACTTAGTTGTGCCTGAAATATTTTCAATTTGATACAATTATCCCATTTACAATTTTAGTGCTCGCCGAACTTCTGCTCGGCCAGCCGTTTTTCCCGGGCGATTCAGGTAGAACTCTTTCCTCAMTTTGTTGCTGTCTAACTCACTCATTTTTTTGTTCGCCATGTTTAGGTGTGGACCAACTCGTCGAAATCATCAAAGTACTGGGCACTCCCTCGCGTGACGAAATTCAACAGATGAACCCCAACTACACCGAGTTTCGCTTCCCAATGATCCGACCTCATCCCTGGTCTCGGGTAAGCRCTGCTGCATATAATATCCAAAACTTAGCCTCTCCTGCTATTAAGAAAAGTGAAGCTTGCCTCATTTTCGACCCGTTTCAACAACATACTCTTTGATTAGTCAGTAAAATGCTCCATTTTTTTAGGTGTTTCGCGCGCGCACACCGACTGACTCGATTGAGTTGGTTGCCCAGCTGCTCAAATACACGCCGAGCGCTCGGCCCAACCCATTCGAGGCGTTGGCCCACGACTTCTTCGACGAGCTCCGTTCGCCTACCTGTAAAATGCCGTCTACCGGCGGTCCGTTGCCACCGCTGTTCGACTTCACAGAYCACGAGCTGCGGATTGAGCCACGTCTGAACGAAAAACTGTTGCCAAAGAGTCCGACACATTCCACCYCCGCACAACAACAGCAGTCATCGTCAGTGGCGGCGGGCAACAACACAACCAAGGAGGGCGGCGGTGCGCAGCTGGAGGACGGAGGAAAGGAGGTGATTTTTTGGTGATGTGGGTTGTGGTTTTTTTAGAAAAACAACAAGTATTCCTGTATTGGGTGGGCTACAGTTCTTATGTGAACAACATTTTGAAACTAAAAATGGTTTCGTTCAGGTGCGAGCAGGAGCAGCACATTCGTCTGCAGGCGGCGCAAATGAAGGATCAGGTGCGGTGGCGACAACAGGCAACGGTGGTGGTACAGCGGTCATGGCGGGTGTGCGCAAGAAATCTGCCGACACTGCTGGTGTTTCTTCGGTTGCTGCTGTTACGACGGCTTCAGGCAGTGGTGTCGGTGGGCCAAACGGCGGTGGCGGAGCTAACACCACAGCAGCAGCCAATACTGCCACAAACGCTGCGCAGACAGCCTGAAGARAAAGGAGAGAAGCAGCGACAGCAAACAACAACTGAARACAATTTGTCCCCTCCTGTTCACAGTGTTATTGTCTTCCTTGTACTCTCTCCCTACTATGGCCCACAACTCGCATCCTTTGATTGTTTTCATTTGCTGTTCTCTCCTTTCTCGTCGCTTCTCTCGCCCTCTATTTCCTTCCTTTCCCTCCCTTCCTCAGTCGTRGTCGTCCTCCTCAACACATCCCACCGCACCACATCACATTTTTTGGATTATTGATCGATCCAACCTTTTGTCGTTCTTTTTGTCTGATGAGAATTTAATCGCGCATTGCAAATCATTTCTGTGTGATTTAAAGACAATAAAATGGAAAAAAAAGTTGTGTTGTGCAGTCGACCGGTCCGATCAACCAGATCCACTTTATTTTGAATTCATGTTTTCTCAAAACATTTTAATGATTTTAAAAGCCAATATTTGAATGGGCATTTGGGACAAATTCTACGAACACGCCAAATCGTTCTTTGCAGATGATGGCGAAGGCGCCGCTCAGCCGCGCGTAAGCTCTTACATTGTTGAAAGTTGGGATTTTTTAAATTTTGTAAAGAAAAGCCTCTTTGTTTTTGTAAAATTTAGTTTTTAAGAGTCGTTGCCATTACGATTTGTTGGAGGTGTCGCGGGAGGCCACAGAAGAGGAAATTAAACGGTCGTTCAAACGGCTTGCGCTTCGATGGCATCCAGGTGCCAMTTTTTAATGCCGTTCTCCGTCAAATCCCCACCATTCCTRAGACAAGAATCCCGAGAGGGCGGAGGAGTGCACCGCCTATTTTGTGCTCATCCAGCAAGCCTACGAAGTGCTGATCGATCCGCAAGAGCGTAAGCACTTTTTTTTGCATGAGTTTTTATCCATTTTTAGCATAAATATGCGTTTTTTTTTTGTTGAAGGCGCCTTCTACGATCGCCATCGTGAGAACATCATCTACCAGCGACAAACGGAAGATGGTTCGGTAGTTGATGAGCGCCGCGACACTGGCATCAACCTGGAGCCGTACATGAGCACGTCATGCTTTTGCGGCAGCGCTTTTGGACGGTTTGCTTCGTCGTCAAACAAAGGCGCGACGGATGGTGATGAGGATAAGTTCTTCACGGTGTACCGGGACCTATTCCACAAGCTGGCGGCGGAGGAGTATGCGTACATTGAGGACCCGGAGGAGCGTAACTTCCCGGTGTTTGGCAAGGCGACCAGCGACTACGACACGGTCAGCTCTAACCCGCGATAATAAAAATTCGGAATGCAGTGATCAACAACAAAATAAGATTTAGTTTGATCTGTTTGAATTCTCTTTAAAAAGGTGGCAGCCCCGTTCTATGCCTTCTGGCTCGACTTCTCTACTCAACGTTCGTTTGCTTGGCTGGACAAGTGGGATCTTCGGCAGGCGCCCGATCGGCCCACTGCGCGCGTAATGGAGAAGGAGAATCGAAAGATGCGTGAACAAGGGCGCAAGCAGCGCAGTGAGCAGGTTGTGTCGCAATAACTCTAAACCAAGTTCTGATCAGATTTAAAAAGGTCGAATCACTAGGAAATTTTTAAAATTTGAATAAAATTGGACAAGAAACGATTTTGGATTGCATCAAATTGGTCAAACTTTCACTCCTTCCTTTCCCCATGGTCAAGGTGCGCAAGGTAGTCGAGTTTGTGCGCAAGAATGATGCACGTGTGCAGCTTGCCAAGGAGCGGCAACGGGAGCGCAACGCGCGCATCCATCAAATTGTTGAGGAGCAGAGACTGCAGACCATCCGACGGAACTTGGAGTACGTTCAGACAATTTATCGAAACCCTTCTTTTTTTTGACATTTCTGACCGACATTATTTATTTTAGCCGAAAATTTTAATGTGGGTTGATTAATTGATTTTTTAGGAAGATGCCAACATTTGAGCGGGACGAGGAGGCGCATCAGCAGCACCTTGCGCATTTGGAGGATATTGAGCAGGCGCTTGATGCCGAATTTGGTACTATCGACGCCGCGGAATTGTCGGGACAACACAGTGGAGAGGAGGGAGAAGCTGATGATGAGAACGCCGCCAAATTTCGTTGTATCGTTTGCGAGAAGAACTTCAATTCTAAGTGAGTGGGCTTTTGGTTTTGCGTTTGGGCATTAATACATTGGGCCAAACCCCGTACCCAAGAAGGTCTCCTTCAAATTATTTAGTTTCATTGTCCGTTTTTTCATTCAGCCAATCCTAAGAATTACTCTATGGGTTTTTCTTCAAACATGAGTCAGCTTAGCTTGATTTTGCGGACTTTGATCATTCATTGGTTAAGAAATGTGTTAGTCAACCATCAACGCTCAAAAAAGCATCGACAAATGGTTGAACTGTTGCGGGTGCACATGCGAGAGGAAGACCAACAGCTGCTACTTGTTGATGATGAGGCGGCTGAAAAGAATGGGGGAGGAGGAGGAGGAGGACGAAAACAGAAGGAGGAGCAAGAGACTGACGACGACGAGGGGAGTGGCGGTGGTGGGCAACAGCAGCAGAGACGGCGGGGGAAGAGACAACGGAAGCGAAGGGCTGCCAAAAGGGCGGAAGACAAAACAGAGGAGCAAGAAGAAGGAGCGGAAGAGAAAACGAGAGAGGCGACGACGAGGGAGGAGGAGGAGGGGATGGTGGCAGCGGAAGAGAGTGGCGAGAAAGAGAATAAGCAGAAGGGAATAGCAGCGGCGACAACGACGAAGAAGGGCAAGCGGACGGACGAAGAGAACAAGGCGACGAGGCAGAAGAAGGGCGCAGGGAATGGCGAGGTCAATTTTTTGATGGAAATATGTGCCAAGGCGGGTATTTTTTGCTTCTTTTTTTTGACCGGAGGGTTAGGTGTTTGCCACTTGCGCAATTTAGGGCCGGAATTACGATGCATAAATGAAACAGACATTGGTTTAAATGCAATTTATTTTTTTATTTCAACAGGAGCAGCAAAGTCAGCCGAAAGGCCCTGTGGCCTGTGAATGCACGACTTGCGGTGCCGAATTTGAGTCTAAAACCAAACTGCACGCGCATTTGCGGGACAGCGGGCATGCGACGCTTAGAACGACTGCGACAAAAAAACCTGCGGAATCGACGGCGGACGCGGGTCGGCGACGGAGGAAGAAGAAAGAGGCCAATTAGGGAAGAGAGAATTTGTTAGGATATGTGCCCCCGTTTTTGTTGTTTTCTATGACGCTGTTATTGTTTTATGTGCACACGTGTATTGCCTTATATTATTATCTGTATGTTTTCGAACTTCCGTCATTCCCAGAGTTACTAGTAACCAACACATCGTAAATACGATAAAATTTAAGCCGGTTCAAAAGCCGCTTTAAATTCTCAATTTTAGCTTTCTATTGACGAATTCGTATAATCAGCGTATCAAATAACATATTTTCAGACCATTTGAACAACAATTTTTCCCAAAAATGTTGACCAAAAGGGTCCTCTCCCTCTGTGGGTTTTGGCCAAGTTGAGTGGCCATAACTTTCTCCAAAGTGGTTATTTTAAAAAATGTACTGTTTTTTGGCCCTAAAATCTGTATTTTTGGTTCAATGTACTGTAATGGAGAAATTTTCGATGGCAATCCTGCGATATACACATTTAACAAAAAAATTAATGTCGCGGTTCACAACAATTATTTTGTGGAGTAAAAATCGTTGTATGCGTAGGCCATTCTCGTCTATATTTTGACTTCGCCTTCTGGTCAATTCCCATCAAGCAGCTTTCATCAGATGGCTCGAGGACGGCAACGGCCTGAAAGCAATTAAAACTTTACTATTAAAACAATGAAAATATAAATAAATCAATCTGCCCACCCAATGTCCGCATCTCCAAAGTCAATGCGCACATAATTAGTCAGTGGCTCATTTGCATACGCCGCCCAAGTGTCCACTTTAAAACCATTTGGAAATCGCATCAACACTGCGTCCGTGCCGTCGGGTACAGTGCGTGCTGCCAATGCCATTTGTTCGTTGGTTAGTTTGTTGACCAGATTGAATTGTGCGTCGTAAACGAACGGGAAAGTACAGAGGATGATGAAGTTGACACCAATGCAGGCCTCGCTGAACGTCTAAAAAACATTTGCTGTTTGAATCGACTGAGCAATTAATTCTTGACAATTACACCACCTTTGTCAAGCTGTCCAACATCGGTTGCCATTTGGGTTTCCACTTGTACAGCGCCAACACCGTCGGGAATTCATCCGGACGAGTCACGTGAAGCCACGCGTACAGATCGCGGGCCGCGGGCAATGCATCGGCGCTGTCGTTGTCAGTCGGACACTGAGGGAGCATATGCGAAAAGATCCTTCGGAGATTGTCGCAATCGAAGAGGACGGTCGGCGAGATGTATTTGCGCATCATCGAAAAATGGTTCTTCCTCATGTTCACCAGTGTGCACACGCCGTCCTTCAGCAGYGGCCAAATTTCRTGTGCCATAATTCGCCAACTTTGATCTTCTGTGTACAGACTGGAAAGCTCCAAGCAAATGCCCAAGGTGAAGAGGCGTCGAATGTTGCGCAGAAAAGTGACGACAGATTGGTCAATGTACCTGCAACAACAAAAAAGGGATTTCTGTGAGAAACGGTAAATTTGATGTGTTGAAACGACCTGATGGTGATTGATTGGAAGCCAATTATGCTGCCCGGCAGCGGTGTGATCGGCATTGGCAACATTTGGRAGCTGGACCCGTTGTTTGAACACAGCATTTCGGCGCCAKTGCCGTCCTTCGCTCGACAAATGCTGAGCTCCCCAATTGCCCATTTCCTCTCCGTCAYCTGAATGTCCGCCCAATTGTTGAACTGCGCATTGATCAGTGCAAATTTTGTCCCGACTTCGACACGTCCAATCCACGCCAAAATGTCAATCCAATCGCCGTCGGAGACGTCGCTGAAATTTGKTTTTTATGGGGATTGATTGAACAGAATAATTTTTTAGCTCACAGTTTGTCCGTCAGCGGGGGTTGATGTTGTTGTTGTTGTTCAGAAATGTTCGAAACTGAGGGCGAAAGCATCCATTTCTGCCTGTCGATTGCTCTTTTGAGCACAACCAATTCCTGCTGAAACAAGTTCAGAATGTACAGTCTAAATTATGTGCTACTCACATCGCTAATTGAATCTGCTTGCACCAGATGCGCATCCACAAAGCTCTGTATCGACTCGAAGCCGCTTTCACGTCTGAAGTCCACGGCGACGAGCCCTCTTCGCTGGCGGAAGATGACATGCCGCAGCCGGCTGCAGACATTCATTGACAGCACCAGGATTCGCTCTTGCCCAGAAGGTCCATGGCCCCGGCGGACGAGAAAGTCGCCATTGCTCGTCAAKAGTTGCCGAAAGTCCGCGTTCCGCTAAACAAAAAAAGGGTTGAAATTAAATCAGAAAATTTGATGTCCCATGAACGAACGAACCAGCAGTCCGTGATAGTATGACAGTTGCCACATCTCCATCTCTGATTCCAGTGTGCTGCTTTCTGCCATCGGTGATGAGCGCTTCGGGTCGTCGATTGATTGGATGAATGAAGTCAAATGTTGGCGAACAATAATTTTGTTGAAATGAATAATAATTGGGTATTTGGTGGGAAAGAGGGAAAAGTGCTTTTATACTCTTGTCTAAATAGGGTTGGACGGGAGGGACCGGGACCAGTACTGAAATGGTCTATTTTTTCCATTTTGGTACTGAAATTTCGCATTTTTCAAAATTCCTTTAAAATCCCCTTATAATGGTCTCAGTCAAAAACCACGAAATGTCGAAAAAAAAATACAAATTCTTCCAAAGTTGATAAAAAGGTTTTTCTAGGGATATTCCATAAAATAACAACCGGAAAATGATAAAAAGCTCAGCTGGGGTCAATTTTTATGGGATAATAACCCACAAATCGTTAAAATAAAGGCCCCTTCATTCGTCCAAATCATTTGTTTTATTCATCTACTAGCGCCGTTTCACCATTCTGTGATGGGTCAATCGCTGTCCTCCATTCTCCCAAAGTCCGTTGCGGTTAGTTGTTTTTTTTTAAAAACTTCATAACATTTYCAAATCATTTGTTTTCGTTTCAGTCCAATGCGACCAGGCGCATAACCCACGAATTCTTCACATTCGTACTRGATGGCGACGTCGCCCAATTGAACGAGCTGATCGAGACGCTCAGTGACGCCGAGTTGGAACGTTTGCTGCACATGCAATTTCCCCCAAATGGGGACAACCGCGGAACTGCACTTTCTATAGCGGTGATTAGAGGGCACYCAGAAGTGGTCGCCGTTTTGGTAGACGCCGAAAAAATTGCCGAAACTTTACAACTTACAACTTTTCAATTTTTAGCTGGATGGGGGAGCAAATCCGCGTGAACCGTCTTCTGCGGTTGTGGACAACAACGCCGAAAGGGGTAGACACGAAATTTTGTTGATTTCTGGCATAAAATTTTGGTTGTTTTAGTCTTACCGCTTTTGTACGCGGCCGCCGGCGGTCATCTGAAAGTGTGTCGACAATTAGTCACCAACGGGGCCGATGTCAACCGCGGGAGAGACAACGGCGAGACTCCGCTGATGCTGGCATCCTTCAAAGGCCATTTGGACATCGGTCGGTCCAAACACTGATCGATCTCATTTGATCAACTTTGTCTTACCATTTTAGTCATTTTTCTCGTCGAGAAAGGTGCGGACATTGACCTTGCAGATACACGTGGAACCAACCCGTTGATGAGTGCGTCAATCAATGGAAAGGTGGGGCACTAATGATTTGAATTTTCCTGGTGAAATTTGATCAAAATTTTCAGGCGAACGTTGTGCAATTTTTGCTCTCCAGGGGCGCAAACACTCATCAAAGGGACAGCACAGGCGGGTTTTTGTTTTGTGCCTTTGTCAAGGGCTTAATGCTTCCAATTTCAATTTTACAGGAACCATATTTGCACTGGTATGCGCAATTGGGGGAGGTCATGTGGAAGTTTGCAAAAGGTTGGTGGAGGCAGGCGCTAATGTGAACCAGGAGTCAACCAATGGCCTTACACCTGTCTCTTATACACATCTAGATGTGTATAAGAGACAGGACATTGGTCAGTGCCAAAATCATTGGGGGGGGGGATCAGGGCAATGAACTTTTCGTTTTTTTCAGTCATTTTGCTCGTCGAGAATGGCGCGAACATTGAACGTGTGACTGTCATTGGAACCACTCCGTTGATGTTCGCATCAAAAGCCGGCAGTGTCGACGCGGTGCGCTATTTGTTGCTGATGGGTGCACGCACTGATCGGGTGAACGACAGAGGTGGGGGAAGAAAGTTGTAAATCTGTTTGATACAAATCGGAATCCCCCGTTTAAGGCAAAACAGCAATGGATTTTGCCATCGAAGAAGGCCATGCTGGCATTGTGGAAATTCTGCGTGTCGCCGCTACCCAGCAGCAAGCGAATCCAAATCTCTAGGCAAGTTAAAAAACAAAATGTTCCCTTAAATATTTTTAACTTTCAGGCAGTAAGAATTGAAGTGTTTGTGCATATTGAGGGAATCGC
>MEIZ01000069.1:87485-102096 GCA_001723225.1 Globodera ellingtonae
ACACCAGTCCCGACAACAATGGGGCGACGTGATGACGCCAATTTGTGGTGGACCACTAAAGTTAAACCCGCTTCGGCGGGGAGCATGTTTGGCGGTTCATGCAATAAACGTCCCCCTGTGGTCCACCCCGTGGAGGGGTCCGAGTTGTGAAGGAGCATTCTCGAGGCATTCCTCGCTGGCGCGTGGAACAGCCGCTGACGGATACGTGGCCCGGCTCGTGACATGGTGGTGAGGCTGAGCAGCGACCAACGGGCGGCTTTGGGGAGTTTGTCCGTACCAGGGCACAGTATGTACCCCTAGCGGCGTCCAACGTCTGCATAGGTTATGCTGCTGAAGGTCGGGGGTTGTCAAACAGTTGGAGTCATTTGTGGAGTCTCACTCCGGTGGCGCTGTTTCCTTCCGTACCACTTCCGCACCGTCCGGGCGGTACCACCCAACTTTTTTGCCTTTCCATTTTGAATTATTCTTTTAATGATTATACAAAACAAATTATTAAAACATATTTTTAAATAAAAAAGGGGAACAAACAAAGAGAAAAGTGATCGACTTTGTTGTTTTCGTCCGATTCGATTCTTACCCAGACAACACTTTTCAACTCACAAGCTCAAATATTAACATTTTATGCCCAAAACAAATTATTTACAAGGGCCCAGGCCAGGGAGAGCAAAACTGTGGCCAGAGAGCCGAGGCAGCAGTAAATGTGCCAAGCTTAATCAAATGCAAAAAAATGCATTTTCATCTGATCAGACGTTGTTCCATGATCATATTGGGTTCCATCCCATGCATAAGGGGCGGATTAGGCGCTTGTACGTTTTATTGAAAGTTTAAATTTCAACAGGAATGATCAACTCATACAACAATTTTTCTTGAGGCCTCGGAATTCCGAGTTCTGAAATTTTTGAGGTCGAAGGCGCCCATCCCCGACACATATTATTTATAAACCATATATTTAAATGAAAACTGTGAAGAAGCTTTATTGGTGTCAGAAAAGTCAAAACAAAATAAACAATTAAAATTTTCTTTTCAAAAAAAAACAACGGAATTCTTCAATCATTACAGATCATCACCAATCAATCCTCCACATCCGTAATTTGCGTCGGTTTGATGTGCATCACATTTGCCTTGTAGTCCATTGTCTCCTTCAGACCTTTGCGATTCACGCGGTTGATGTCGGACGGGTTGAGCGTGATCAGCTCGGGTTGAATCTGTTTTTGTGAACATATTTCATACTCAAAATTGGGCGTTTGGAAAAAAGAAGCCATTCGATAGAAAAGCGGAAAAATTTCCTCCCCTTAAATATCGAATAAAAAATAATTAATGGTAAGATGGAAGGAAACTTGAGTCCAATAAACTCCCATCCATCCCTCCCTCACTGAAGTGACCTTGTCCAGCAACATGCGCACTTCCCGCTCCCTCCTCTGCCGGTTCGACTCGAACGGGTTGGCACGCAGCGCATCAAAGTTGGAGTCGCCGGAACCTGTGCAAAAAAACAGACAATAACAACAATGTTCCCCGAATTGTTACATCCAAAAAAAGGGGYGAATAAAGGTGGATGGACCTGGCACAAGAACACTGACAAAGCCGCGTTCGTGCCCGACACCGAGCACATCCTCATAGGCGCAGAACTGAAGGTCCGTGACCAGACCCCGGCAACGGTGCGTTAGATAGGGCGCATTGACCGTCCCATTATGAACATTGTTGAAGATCTGAAAACGATGGAATTTTTCACACTTGTGACAGATGCTCTTTTTTTCGCCAACCTGCACCGCATCCTCCGCCGCCACCGCCAAGCAGCCCGTTTGACTGAACGCCAAATGTGAGAAGTCGGTGTACGAGGCGCTGTACGCACACAACTCCTTGCACATGCGCAAGTCCCACACGCGCAGCCGACGGTCCAGCCCCGTGGTGGCCATCAGATGGCCCCGCTGTTGGTCAACCGCAATACCCAGCACAGAGCCTAAACAATTTGAAAGTCAGAATTACAGCTCGGGTTTGGTTCAAAAAAATGCAGAATGATATGGAGCACCTCCCCCGCCCTTTCTGTTTTCTCAACCAACCTTTATGCGTGAACATTTCGACCAACGGCTGTTTGCTGTTCGGTGACCACATTGACAAAATGCCGCGCGAGTCGCCCGTCAACACAATGGCATTAGCCGGATTCTGCGTCAGCGTATCAATGGCACCATGGCCAGTGGGGAAGGAGGCGACTAACTTGCCCACCGACACGTCCAACCAGTGCAGGAAAGTGGTGTTGGACTAAAAACCGGATTCATTTTTTTGCTTAGATATTTTACGAAATACGATTAAAAATGTCAAAAATCACGATGCCTTTCCGAACTTTGGATATTATGATTAAAATGCGAAAAATGTCGTCCGAATTACCGCGGCAACGAGCAGCAAATGTCGAGTGAGAAATTCGAGCCGTTTGATGTCGAAGAGCGCCTTCAAACAGTGCAACTCCGTGCCGGCCGTGTCGTAGATGCGCAACCAACGCTTCTGTGCCACTGCGAACAATGTGTCCACATGCAACCACCTTTTTTGTTGGGGGAATTGGTCCAAGAACCGCTAATTTTGCCGAGTTTCCTTTGGATTCCTCATTTTTTGTGAATTTTTAACAGCTCGGGCACTTTCTTAAACTTACTGCACATCACGAACGGACTCCATCACGTTCACCTCACTCTTCAGGTCTTTGGTCATCCAATCAAAGGCCGACACGTGGCCCTTGCGACCGCCCAACAAAATGTGCCGCCCGTTGGCTGTGTAATTGAACCGGTAGGGTCCAAACCGTGGCAAGTCCAACTCAAAATGTTTGGTGGCGCTGGCGATGTCGACCGCCTCGCAAATGTCCGCCTGGTGAATCGATTGGGTGGACATACCCTCGTCAGGCTCAAGGAAACTGCAAAAGCATAGGTTTTTTTAGCAGCGGATACCCTCCCATCTTTGGTTGAGTAAATGTTACCCCGTCTGCTGGTGATTCAGCAGTTCGGCGCGTGCTGTCCGCTCAATGCGTTCGATGAAGCGCGTCTTGCGCTTGGCCAACCGTTGCTTGCCCTCCTTCGTCTTCGCTCTTGCCTATAAATCAATGGAAAAATTAGCCGAAATACAAAAGCACGAATTACAACAGTCCTTCATTTATGGATGTAGTATATGTAAACGGATCCAAAAATTCCATTACCGGTTGTAATAACGAGGCGCCAGTGTCCAACTCGCGCAATCGTTCAGCCGGTACTTCGACAGTTTTTGGGAACGCATCAGAACGTCTCGCTCTGAACGCGGATGGTCTCCGGCTTTTGCCCTTTTTCCACGGCTTCTTCCCTGGATGCCCATCGGGCGCTTTCTTCCGCCGATTTTGGCTCGGTTTTCTATCGGAATTCTTATTGCTGGCCAATGCTGCGGTATCGGACGGCATTTTCTTAAACACATGCATTGGATGAAGGTTGAAAGCAATGTAAAGTAAATTCAGGACGACAACGCCAATTTGCTTTAAGAATCGTAAAAATGAAACAATCAAAAATTCGCAATTCATTCAACAAAAATCAACAATAAAATTGTTGGAAAGGACTGTTTGTTGGCTATCGTCCGACATTTATTCCTTTCCCCTCCTTCTCCGTTCTTAGGCTTCTTCCGCTTTGGTGGCCCGCGTGTACACCAATTGCGAGCCGTGCTTCACCACACATTTGATCAGCCCTTTCTGGTGCAGCTCATCCAGACCCGCCTTGGCTAACGAAGCGCGCACTTTGAGCCGTTCAGAGACAACGCTGGGCGTGATCAGTTTGACGGAGATGATTTCCTCAAATTTTTAGAATTATTTTTGTAGCTCATTGTCAACCCACTCCAACTTAAACATGTCGTAAATAATAAGAAATGTCTTCAAAAGCATCAATCACAAATTATTTTATTTTAAGATTTTTATGCCGGACTTGAGGACCAATCAAAAATCTCGGCAACAACTCTCGCCCGGGTTCTAAACTACTAGTAGCTGGAAAATCGAGTTTCAGACCCAGACAAACATTTTATCTACTAGTATGTGCAGAGRTAATGTTAAAAATTAAGCCAAACCTTGTATAGCTTGTCGTAGGTGGCCTGGTCAAACAGGACCATGTTGCTGAGTTTGTCGCGCACCTTTCCCTTCGACCACTTCTTCTTCTTGGCCTTTCCTCCCCCTCCACCTTCCTTTTTCTTTGCTGGTGCCGCTTTGCCACCCTTTGGGTCAGTTTTCTTCGATGTTTTTGGTGGCATTTTATTTAGTCACTTTTGTTTACACCTAAAATGATTATTCTAAATATAAAAGTCGGGAATAGCATTTATGTATACTCCAAATCGAGGTTGCACTAAGCCTACAACAGCTCCCCACAAACCACATAATTTATCCCCGTGTTTAGGACGCAAAACGTTTTTCTTAGCCGATTTCCTGTAATTGTTATTTCATTCAAAAGCTCTCGACCGTAAGAGGAAAAAATCCGGGGTTCGTAATTGGTCGAAATAGAGATCAGATTCGGACTCTACGCCCCCGAATACCCTTAGAAAAATCTTTTAATCGACTTTGAAAACTTTACCAAATTTTCCATAAAAAGGGGATAAGAAATTTAAGCGTTTTTCTTTCACTGCTTGTAGCTGCAATTTTTTAAAACTGTCTATCACTTAATGCCGCGTAGCGAGCTAAAAATGATTTCTGTTGTCAAAAYCATTAAATGGGTTCTGATTTGTCCAAATCTACCAGACTTAACTCGAGCATAGAATGAATTCGTTTCCTAATGCAATTTTACCGTCACAGCGCGTCATTTTTACTTTTATTCACAGCGGCTCAAAAAACGAGATGTGTGCCAATAAATAGAGAGTACGAGAGAATTAAACAAATTTCCTTTCTTTCTCTAACTTTCTCTCATTTGGCGCTCTCTCACTTTTTAAAATAAATATTTTGACCGTCCCGCACTTCTGATCTAAGAACTTTTCTCTACAACTACCGATCCTCTCCAAATTTTCACCATCCCTAGAAAACTATATATTTCACGGAATTGTAGGGTTTATAAAAAGAATTSTAGGGTTTATAACTGTTAATAGATGGTCTAAAAAATTTTTTGACCTAATATTATATATTTTGTAGATTTGATGGCAAAAAGGAAATTATTGTGCAACCGTAACCGTTTAAATTTAGTATCATTCGAAAGCGCTTGATTCGTAGAAGCTATTTGTAAGCAAGAGCTAAGCGATTGGATAGCTCTCAAGAAAGATAGGCCCAAAAACAGAAACAGCCAAATTTTGGCCAATTTGGCCTTTTATCTTTTTTTTAAACGAGCCTATCACATCTTTCCTGCTAGAATACTTTATAAATAATCTGAGCTTTCAAATMACACCAAATTTATAATGATTCGATAAGTTTGAAGAGACTTATAGTCATTTAGGCCAAAATCAATGTGCCAATATGTGCCGACAGTTATAACTTTTTCCAATTCAATCCAAATCAGATGATCAGGATATTAATCGAAGGCCCGAATGATCTAGAATCTTTCACCAAGGAAAAGCTAAGCAATTCGGAAGGTCTGAAGGCCTTGAAAAAATAATTTTCAAATTGGCTTATGGCCTCATAACTTTTTTCAGTAGTATCAAATAGTTTTGCTTACTCATCATGAGCTTTCAATTGATACCGACTTTGTTTGGATTGGGTGGGTATGAAGCAATTTCGGAATTTGCTCTTCCCAATTAAATGAAAATTGATTAAATTCAGCGAAAATTAGCAATTACATGGAGGGGATTCGAACCCTCAACCTTTTTTAACCAATAAAAGCATCCCGCACTTCCGATTCGACTAATTCCCGCTACATGCGACGATTCGTTTCAAATTTTCATCACCCCTAGAAACAATATAATGCATCCATTAATTTTTTGATTAATACGTTTTTTCATAAGTTAGGGGTAAAAATGTGCATAATTTTATAGAATTTTTAAAATGCCTCGTCTCGACATCTCGTCTCGAATAAAACTAATTTTCGAGCMTTTTGTGATACGAGATTATTCGAGAATCTCGTCTCGCTCGGAGCTCAAGTCCGGTCTCTAGTTTGCCTAACAACAAACTAGCTTAATTTTTCTTTGTTACACCCATGTGCCCCCAATTTAACTAAAGTTTTTTTAAAGATCTTAATGACGCGAAAGCAGCAACGCTTAGCTAAAGCGCGCGGCAGGAAATTGAAGGAGTTTAATCGCCTCTTTAAGTCCGCTCAAAGAGGCGACTACTCGAAAACAAGAATTTGTTTTCATGAGACCGGACATTGTTTTAATGTTTGGTTTCAAATCGACGGCGGGCGCCTTTGCGATGTAAGTACAAAAACACAAAAATATAATAAAAATGCAAACAAAAGGTCTCGTGCATCGCCACCGAGCGCAGCGACGGGCTGACCCAACATTGGGCGAAACGCCCAGCGACTCGGGCGTCGATGGAGGCGGAGATGGCCGTCAAGCTGGGCGGAAAGGCCGCCGAAATCTTGATGTTCGGCCATTCCCTCGGCCACATCTCAGATGAGCCTAAATGGAAGCAGATGGCGAGGCAGGTACTGATTAAGCTGACTAAATTCTTCATTCACTTTTGAGAATGTCATAAAATAAAATGTTCGAAAATTTCGACTTTTTCGTGATCAGTTTAATTTTCTTCCTAAAAGCTCGTCAAAACGCACCACTCTTGGCGCGCCTTGGCTGCCGGGCTCCGGACCCGCGCCGAGCTCAACAGACGGGCGGAGCGGATTATCGCGCGGGCCTACCGCACCGCGTACACCATCCTAGAAGCGCGCCGCCCTTTGTTGCGAAAGGTATATTTGGAACGCTTTTCTGGCATTTTTCAAAAAGTAAACCTGTTTTTTGTAGATGGCACGAGCAGTCCGTGATGCGACATAATTTGGAGGTATTTCGTTTTTTTGAAATTCGAAATGTGCTTTGTTGGATTCAAGTTACTTTTTATTGCAGAAAAGTGTCAACAAGAACGTCGAAGACATGCAAAAGGGTGCCATTGTCGCTCAGAAGTTGGTGAAGGCGAAYAGCGCTTACGAGGAAGTGCTGGCGAAGGCGGAGCAATTACTGGCCAAGGCAGAAAAGAGGAGGATGGCGAATTGAGTGGAAAGATTTGCGATTGTTATTTTGTCATAGATAAATAAATGTTTATTTCTCAATCCATTGTATGTAGACATCAACTGGCTGGGCCCATATACGGGTTTTCACGGGACCCGTACTTTTTTGGGTAATACTGAAGATGGTGCCCCCCATTTTTGAAAATTATTTGTTTATTTTAAAGTTAATAACAAGGTGTTTTCTAGGGCATTTAATGGGCGTAGAATCCGAATCTGACCTCAGATTCGATCTATTTCGAACCCCGGACCCGAATTCGAACATTCGTCGAAAAATTCAAGAATTTTTAAAATTCACATTTACGTCTCAAAATCATTCAAATGACCATTATTTGCCTTTTCGATGTTTGTTTGTGTTTTTGCACCATCTTCAGTATTACCCTTTTTTGGGCCCACTTCTACGGGTTATCGACAACTCGCCTTCAAATCGTACCAAGTGTTAGCTGATTCAGCTTGTACCGATACGGACTCATTTCGTCTATTTCACCCATTCGTAAGACAACAAATTTATTTTCCTGAAAGCGATTTTAAAAATAAAATTTGTCGGTACACCTCGATTGGGCGCGCACGATTGGGCGCGCACGTTTGGGCGCGCACGTTTGGGCGCGGCACGATTGGGCGCCGACAAGTTTTTCGTTAAAACTTTGTTCAAAGTCAACCAAACCAAACATTCTTGGTATCATTCGAAAGCCTGTAATAAGTAGAAGCTTACAAAGGCAAAAGCTAAGCGATTCGACTTAAACAAAGAAAGTTCTCGCCCAATCGTGCGCGCCCAAACGTGCGCGCCCAATCGTGCCGCGCCCAATCGTGCGCGCCCAATCGTGGTGCTCCGAAATTTGTCCATATAAATCGGAACCCTACTAATATGCAATTTTACTGTTAATGTTTTCACCGGTGCCACTTGAGTCTCCTATGGTTTTCCATCCTTCATAAATCAGTACCATAAATAAAAACCGGTCTAACGCCGTAACAAATTTTTTTTGGGTTTGTTAGCTCGTGAAGATTTGATTGCCATATGACGTGGTGGATTTCGAGTTCGGTCAAAGTGATAAATTAAGAAAAGTTCTATTCCCTCCCCCACTTCGCCTGTCTTAAACTATTCTCGTTCTCGTAGTTAAGTTCAGAGTTCAGGTGATGGACAAATTGTTGCGCCATCTCAGAACTTTGAGGACGACAGCGAGTTTAAAACGCGCGTTCGGATGTGTGAGAATGATAAATGAACCCCCACAAATGGCACGGGACTTGTTTATACATGGTAAAAAGTAAAAAACAACTCTATCAACAAAAATAAATTATTAATAAAACTCTGTCAAAGTGGGAATAAAAAGTCAATAAAAATCACAACGATTTTACGGTAGCCACTGTTGCAGCAAATCTCCGTAAGTCTCTGCATCAAAGAACGGGGCATCAACAGACTGAAAAAATGCCCGTTTTTTTAAATATCAAATTTATAATTAGGGAACAAATTCAACTCGCCTCAATGGTGTCCATTCCGCAAAATGGACAGTCGCCGTGCAACAGATCGCGTAATCGTTCGCAAACTTCGTCCAGGCGTTTTTTTGAAAGCGCCAATTTTGTTGCATCGTCTGAAATTCAAGTTTAAAAAAATTTACTTGCGAAAATAAGTAAAAAATTTATTTAAAATCAAAATTTGGGCCCTTAACAACTCTAAAAACTCTAAACACCTTTTTTCTTCTGCTGCTGTTCGCTTATTGTCACCGTGCGCCTTTTGCCCGTCAGCGCCTGCAGAATTTGCGTTCGCCCCGAGTCACCACCACCGCCTGCGGCAGCGCCTGTGGACGTTGTGGAGGCGGCGGCGGRCGCCTCCAGCAATTCCACTTCCTTGGTCAACAGACGCTGCTCGCGCTTCAACTGCCCAAACTCAGCAGAGGATGCCTAAAGCAATTTTTGAGCAATAAAACAAACAAAAAATGACAACCAAAGCCAAAATTTACTCCGCTAAAAGAAATCCATGCAAAATGCCCACCTTCACTTTGTCCTCCAGACAGTCGCGATGGAAAAAGTGGCGACACACAAAGGCAATGAACGGTTTGGACAACAAAATGCCACGGCATACGGCACAACAATCGCTGGCCCGTACAACCATAAAACTGAAAAAATAAATATTACAATAATCAGTCAAATTAATTTCGATTTCTTCACTTCGCACGCGCTTTCACCGTTTCGGCACGCAACTCTTCTGCCATCGTAGTCACTTCCCGAATTTCGCCTTGAATTTTCTAAACATAAATAAACAAATTTTGAAAATTTTTTTAGTCTTTAAATGGAATACAAACAAACAAAAAATGTAAKACCTGAATTTGGTTGGCGTACTGCTTGAGGCATTCGCAGATGGGTTCCCGTAGGTGTTCGATGGTGTGAAATTCGGGAAAGTAAGCCAAAACGTCTTGCACTCGGACGGCACCATGCGACTCTTTAAACAGCTTCAAACACTCCTCGACTGGTGCACCATTGGAAATGACATTCTTTGCTAAAAAAAAACAAAAAAATTAATCGTCCACGACGCAATTCCTTTCCACCAATTTCTAGCCAAACGTGTTTGCGCGTCTCCTGCAATTGGTGCGGTTGGCCAAGCTGTAGCTGCACCAGCGCATCTCCTCCCCCACCATCAGTGTTCGGCTCCAGCGCTAACAGCGGTGATGACAAATGTTCAGCCCCGTCACTGAACGCATTCAACTCTGCGTCCAACCGGCGCGCGCACTCTTTGGCGCACACGAGGCCAACTTGGCGCAACGCCAACCGCGTTGCCTCCTCGTAGAGATGCTCCATGCACAACAGAAACACACTGCACTCATGCAGTGCTGTAAAAAGAGCGTGTTTTTAAAGGAAGAAAAGAATTTTGTCGACCATTTTCTGCACAAATGCGTAGTGCATGAGCGACGTCAAACTGTGCACGACGCGCCGCCGCTGACGGAACAGAACCCGCCGACAACACGGAAGCGGAAGGGCGGCATTCGCCAACGCACTTTTGCAGGTGTGCGAGCAGTTCACGCGGCCGAAAGACGGCGTACAAATGGATGCTGAAGTCGACAAACGCTGCATGCGCGGTTGTAAGCGAAAAATTGTCCAGAAAGGCGAAGAGCGCATCGGCCTGACGAAAATGAGTCGTATAATTAGACTATTTTTTTTATTTAAATAGTGAAGCAACACAAACACACCAGCGCCTGCCGGTCCGGAAGGCGTTTGTCCAGACACTGCTGGAAGGCGGGCAACAATTTCAACGCGTCCAACGGCGTCTGTTGCTGCAGTCGCAACAGAGCGTCGACAAGGGCATGCGGTTCTGCCAGTGRAAAGTCGGCCGCGTGTGTGTAGAACAGTTCAGCAGCGACTCGCGGCGTCTCGCGCGTCAGAATGTCGAGCGCCTCGCTGTGCGCGCCACGAAACAGCAACACTTTGAGCACCATCGGTTGGTCATGAAGGCGACGCGCCAGCAAAAGTTGCGTCTCCAAATCCACATGATTGCTGTAAGAAGGGAGAAGCAATAAAAAATAAAATTCCAGAATTAATCTCGATACCCCACCACTAATCACCTGATCATCCGATAAACGGCCTCCCGGTTGTCGGAGACGGCGTCGAACACCGACGGACGGTTCAGAAAGCATTGCAGCTGTTCCTTGAGGCGCCCAATTTCCGCAGCCATCGGCGCCACCGACGCCTGCGGTGACGGACCGCTGCAAACCGCAGAAGAAAATGCCGCCAAAGGCGCAGTTGTTGACGACGATGCCACCATTGGCGTGCTCGCCTTTCGCCAAACGCTGCCGCCGCCGCATTCATCGCCTGAATACATATTTAAAATATTTTTTTTGTTGGAAAATCCACAAAATCTTTTTACCTTCCGTCACCACTCCACGACGGAGTTCGGCCAACTCCGCCAGCTGAATGTCTAACAACCACAGCACCAGCATGTCACGCCGCATTTTGTCCTTAAAGTGTTAACAAATTAATTTCCCAGAGCCGACTCCTAGTACTCCCGTCCAAAATGAGTTTTAAAAAAATCAACCAGTCCATATAAATTTCACCGTTGCTATACTTGACCCCTTCCCCCCCCCCATCTCAATCCCACCTCATTAGCACGTGCCGGCAGCGGCAAATGGCCGAGCTTCAGCTCCAGAAAACGCTTTAGTCCGTTACGAGCACCGGTGCCTGCACTTAGTAAATGAAGCACCACCCGTTCAAATGGTTCGTCAGACTGGGCCAACGACTCAGCAGCAGCCACAAAACTCCAAAAGAATTTGTTAAGGAAAGAAGTGGGAGGGGAGAGGGGAGTATACCACTAAAGAATGGTCTCCGATGTAAAATAAAAAATTTTACTTTTTGTCCGCCAAAAATTTTTCCGCCTCCCGCTTTATGATCAACTGAAATGGCCGCTTGTCGTCCATTCGATTGGCCACTTTTTTGGCCTTGGCAAATTTACCTTTGGCCAAGTAGTGACGCCAAACGTGCCTTGAAGCAAAAAATCCCAATGTTCAAGCCTCCAATTTTTCAAGCAAAAATTGCAAAATAAAATACCTCGTTTCATCGTTAGGCCGATAAAGAAACATGGCCGACTCAGTGCCAACCCAAATCAGTTGGGAAGCAGCGTCTCGGCACATTCCGATCACTTTAGGAACACCCTGTAACCGAAAGTGCTGGCAATTTACTCAAATTTTATTTAAAGATAAAAAAAAATTACCATAAAAATATCTTCAAATGCGTTTGATTCGTCCAACAGCGAAATTGCGCTCAGTCGACTTGAGAAAAGGCGCAAAAAATGGTATTCGGTGAGCACAATGTCCAGCGGGTAATCGACTCGGCCTTCTGAAAGGCGATGCCTTAATTCGTTGGACAATTGATAGAGTATAAAGATGGGTATTTTTTGTCACAAATGTTTGTTTTTGTTGATTTACAAATTGATTTTGTAACAACATATTTGTGCCTGAAAACCCCTCCTCATCCTCCCCCACAATTCACTTCAAAGTTTTCGTGCCAATGTCCATCATGTCGTACGCGTCCGGCAACGCGCGCTTTCGTGCCCTTCCTGTGTCGACAGTGCCAATGCAAATTCCGCTGGCACTTAACCAACCAAACCTGCATAAAATAAAAGTTTAAAAATAGAAAAAGAAAAGTATGTTTGTACTACCTAAACCTGCACCCGTCGCTGTCGTCTGAACAGCTCATCGGTTGAATGGCCAAAGCGCTGGGCAATCGCTCCTCAACGCCCGCTTCCATGCAAAGATAACGGGGCCGATGGTCAACTGTAAATGCGAGAAATTTCACCAGAAAGACGAGACGACAAATTTAAAGATGAATATGAATGCTTGTTACATTTTCATAAATTTTTGGATTTTGCTATTAGTCCATTCTGGACACTAATTTTAAACACCGCTTTAAGATAAGAACAGTAGTACCACTGAAGTTGAACAGTGCCTGCAGGACGGCCTCACGTTCGGGCATCGACTGTTCCATCAGCGCACTGCTCCATACTGTGCTCACCATTTGTTGGCCGGGCAACGGTGCCAACGGTTGTGCAGCGGCCACCATGTTGGGCGGGCCAGCCAAACAGTACAGGCGGTTGGGCATGCATACCAACAGCAGAAAACTTGTTCGGAATTGAGTCCCTTTAACACTTAAAAAATTTGGCTCACTGTTCGTCGTCGCCCTCGGGAAATTGGCGTAGGCAAAGGCCGGAGATGGCCAATTCCTTGTCACCGGCCAATGAGCTGGCCAACAGGTTCAAGTAGGGCACAGGTGTTGTGGTACTGGTGGCGGCAGTGATGTTCGTCTCGTACAAATGACCTATGAAGCGGAAAACAAGAAAAATGGGGGAGGGCCAAACGGTGCCCACCTAAAATGCAAACAAAAAGAGAAGCTAAATTGAAACGAAAAGGCGGCCCCACATTCCAGACTTAAAATCTCAAAGAACGAGTTCCACAATGTTTTGCTTATTAAGAATATGCTAGAAAGAAAATATAATYTTTTGGATTCAAAAATGCAACTGCCCCCACAACAGCCCATCCCTCCTCAACTGACCTTTCGTTGTTCCCAGAACAATAAAGCCCGTTTCCGTGTCTTTGCAAAATTCGGAATTCCATCCAATCGCACTTARGATATGACCCTATTAGAAATTATACATCCGCTTTCGAAAAAAAAACATTTTATTTTTTTATGAAACAAACCTTCAATCGTCGGAGAGCTTTCGCTGTGGCGGTACGCATATGGACGTAAAAATTTTCGCCAAAGCCCGTGCTGACCAAGGCGTGCTGTCCGCCGGGGTCCATGTGAAGGAAAGCGACGCGATCCATCGCGTCGATGGGCAGCTTTAGGTCTAAAAAGAGTCGATAAAGAATGAATTTCATCTAACCAATAAAAAGGAAAATGTAATATGTACTTGTCTGTCTTCCATTCTGCAGTCGAATGTGGCTTAGCTGTTGCCCATTTTGCACCACCAGCATCAGCTCATTCTGCACCTCAAAATGCGTGACGACGGAGAGACTGCAATGTTATGGACGTATTCCGCCGATGCATTGAAACTTTGAACAAAAGTTACGTTAAGTCTGATTGATGGCGCACAAAAATGTCCTTTGATGTGTCGCGCATTGCGCTTAAACAAACAGTAAGAAAGCAAAATCTGTAAGGTGAATTGAAAAAATTACTTTTCAAAAAATCAAGAAAAGGGTTTCCCGGAAGAATGCAATAATATTTTTCAGAATTAGAATTCCTCCGGAAGAAAGGAATAATATTTTTCAGAATTACAATTTCTGATTATTTCCGGAAGAATGCAAAATCAGCTTCCAGAATATCAAAGTTCCATGCAATTCCGGAAACAATTAGAAATTACAATTCTGGAAGTTGTTATTGCTTTTTCGGAAACAATCAGAAAAAAGTGTTATTTTGCCAAAGTTTATGCACCAAACGAAGTTTATACGTCCAATAAGTTTATGCCCCAAAAAAAGTTTTATGCGCCCAAGCAAATTAGCGTCAAAAAGTTTGTGCGCCCATCCAAAGTTTATGCACAAAAAAAGTTTATGCACAAACAAAGTTTAGGTATATGTCCAATCAAAGTTTATACGTCCAATTAAAGTTTGTTTGTCCAATCAAAATTACCAATAAGTTTATGCCCGAAAAAAAAGTTTTAAGCGCCTTGTACGTCCATCCAAAGAAAGTTTTATGCGCCAAACAAAGTTTATACGTCCAATAAGTTTATGCCCCAAACAAAGTTTTATGCGCCCAAACAAATTAGCGTCAAAAAGTTTGTGCGCCCGGGTAAATTCCGTAGGGTGAATTCGTACCCCGTGAATATGGGTGATTACGTATTCCGTGATTTTGGGTAAATTCCATTCCGTGATTGGTGATTACATATTCCGTGATTTTGGGTAAATTCCATATCCAGTGAATATGGGTGATTACGTATTCCGTGATTTTGGGTAAATTCCATATCCAGTGAATATGGGTGATTACTATTCCGTGATTTTGGGTAAATTCCATATCCAGTGAATATG